>PVKU01001667.1:0-279989 GCA_004027475.1 Anoura caudifer | reverse complement strand
CCATTCTAAATGACAGCTTTGTTGGATAGACCAATCTTGGATGTAGGTCCTTGACTTTCAGGACTTGGAATACTTCTTTCCAGCCCCTTCTTGCCTGTAAGGTTTCTTTTGAGAAATCAGCTGACAGTCTGATGGGAACTCCTTTGTAAGTGAGTGTTCCCTTATCCCTTGCTGCTTCTAGAATTCTCTCCTTCATTTTGATCTTGGCTTATGTAATTATGATGTGCCTTGGTGTGTTCCCCCTTGAGTCCACCTTCTTTGGGACTCTCTGAGCTTCCTGGGCTTCCTGGAAGTCTATTTCCTTTGCCAGATTGGGGAAGTTCTCCTTTATTATTTGTTCAAATAAGTTTTCCATTTGTTGCTCTTCTTCTTCCCCTTCTGGTACCCCTATAATTCGGATGTTGGGATGTTTAAAGATGTCCTGGAGGTTCCTAAGCCTCTCCTCATTTTTTTGAATTCTTGTTTCTTCCTTGTTTTCTGTTTGGTTGTTTCTTTCTTCCTTCTGGTCCACTCCATTGATTTGAGTCCCAGTTTTCCTCCCATCTCTATTGGTTCCCTGTGCGTTTTTCTTCGTTTCACTTATTGTAGCCTTCATTTGTTCATCTAATTCGTGAGCAAAATTAACCAATTCTGTGAGCATCCTGATTACCAGGGCTTTGAATTGTGCATCTGATAGGTTGGCTATCTCTTGGTTGCTTAGATAAATTGGCTCTGGGGCTTTGATTTGTTCTCTGGTTTGAGCCATTTTTGTTTCAGGTTTGTTTGTTTGTTTGTTTGTTTGTTTGTTTTGGCCTAGTTGAGGCTGTTACGTAGTGAGGGGTGGAGCCTTAGGTGTTCCCCAGGGCAGGGCAGCCCATTTGCTGGGTAGTGACACTGTATGTGGGGGCAGGGTCCGAGAGGAAACAATGGCGCTTGCTCTGCTCACTCTTGGATTCCAATCCCTTCCACTGCTTATCCTTCGCCTGCACATGAATGTGGGACCACCTGGTCAGCCAGCCGCCTTGCTCGGCCTCACTGGGTCTGCACAGTTGCCACCCCATGCCTGGGGTCTGCTACCTGCCGCCTGTGCACCTGGGATCTGCCAGTCGCTGCTGCCTGCGTGCCTGGTCTGCACCTCCACTTTTTCCTGCTGCGACTCTGCCCCTCTTAATGGTCTGGATGAATGGTTGTTGGACTTCCAAACAGTTGAATTTTCTATGAGTTCTGGTTGTTTTCTTGTTTCTAAATCTTTGTTGTCCTCAATTTTGGTTGTGAGAGGAGGCACGCTGTGTCCACCTATGCCTCCATCTTGGCCGGAAGTCTAACCTATGAAATTTTTTGCGTATGAAACTTTCTTTAAGCCTATAAAGTAAGGTGAAATGCACTTTATTGTGATCAAAACCCCATAGCCCCCATTGGCAGTCAATGGAAATTTATTCAATCTGATTATTTATTATGTCACCAAACCTCCAGAGTTGGACACAGGTGGGAGGGTCAACCCAATTAAAAGAGACAGAGGGGCATATGAAAACCTCACACAAGTGACAGATTAATATAAATGAATGTAAAGGCTATTAAAATTCATATCTTGAAATTAACTTTAAAGTGGTATTCTTAATCTGAGATACATGGATCCTTGGCAAGTCCAAGGATGGACTTCAGGATGCATGTTTGTGAACCACAGGAAAAAAATCACAGTCAAATGATGTCTGTGAGCACAGAAGTGGGCAAAGTCGGTTTGCAGCTGTTCATATGGAAAAGATACGCAAGTTGTGGTTATTACAATAGCTTTATTAACTCTGGGTTTCACAAACTCACAACTGTAAACCTACTTTTGCCCCCCCATATGTGTATTTTGCAAGGGAAGTGATTCACAGCTTTCAATAGATTCTCAAAGGTGTCTGTGATCCAAAATTATACAATCCATTAATGCAAGGGCACAGGGCCAGAAACGTGCGAAGAAATAAACACAGGAATGTTCATCACAGCATTGTTTGAAAGTGAAAAATCAGAAACCATCTAAATAGACTTCAGGTAAGGGGGTGTTGAGCACATACATCAAACGTGATACACAGCATGCATTTCACAGCATGTTGTTTAGGCAAAGAGCACATTACCACACAGCAGGTATAGTATGGTCTCACTTATGGAAAATAACATCTGTGTGTATCTAGGCATAGAATGTGTCTGGAAAGACAGTCACCAGATCGTAACAGGTATTGCTGATGGGTGAATTTAGAACGTTTTTCATTTTTACACATTCTGAATTGTTTGAATTTTTATAGTAATTCTGTAAAACTTTTAATAAAACAATTATGCTACTTTCAAGCATTGGATGGGCTAGTTAGAGAAATGTAAGAAGGGCAGAAGCAACTAATAGAAATTTGGGAATTATTCACTTTAAAGCTGTCTTCAAAGAGATCCCTGCTGCTCTCCACGTAGACAACAGAGTGGGACGAATCATGAGGCTGATCCATCAGGGCAGTTCCCGTGTCCGGGTGTGAGCCTGTTTGCAGGAAGCGATGCCTGGCCTTGGAGGTTCCTGATTCGGTAGGGCTCACTGGGAGCTGGTTTTTCTGTAAAGACATGAGAGTGCCACACAAGAATGAAACAAACCACCTGTGTCAGAGGTGGAGACCATTGCGTATGTCACCTGGGATTGCTCCAGTCAGCCTGGAATGCAGCAGAACCAGTTCCTGGAAGAGCTCTGACTGCTCATCCTCTGAATCAGCTTCGAGTCTTCTTTCCTCCTAAGCAGACAAAGACCCACTGTTGACCTTATGTCTGAAAAGGTTCATTTGTGAAATTCAAACTCTTCTCAGAAAGACTGTACACATGCACACTTGCCCCAAGCAGGTGCTGCTCCAGAAGCTGTGTATTTTCAAAATGTCCCTTCATTTGGTGTGTCCAAATTTTTACATCCTGTGGTAAATTGCACCACTGTGATATTTGGGATGAGTGAGAGAAATGCTTTTCTGTTGTCAAATAGGAATATAATTATGAAAAGGAAAGCAGGTTAATTTGAGGGGAGGATATATATAAGGAAGTTGTAGATCTGGAAAAACTATTCAGTTAAAACTGTCCATCCCTTTATGTCCTGGAAACTCCCATGTATACCCAGAGGTACGTGTACCACGGTTCGAAGACTATTGCTTTAGTCCACCTCATTTATTCATAGATACGGAAACTGAAGCCCCATGCAGCAGCCAAGCCAAGACTAGAACTTAGGTCCTCCCACTTGCAGACCAGTGGGTTTTCAATCACACTGCCTTTTCTTGTGACCCTGGATAAATCTGTTCCCTCAGATAAATCTGTTCCATCTTGGAGGCTTATTTTTCTCATCTGAAAAACGAGAGGGACAAATTGATTTTGTAACCAGAAAAGACACACGCATTTGGGCAGCTTGTCACTACCAAACCCAATAAGCAATGACAGTGATTGAATCTTTATGGGTGCTTTATTCAGATGGCCGGTGATCTGAGAAGATGGTGGGTTCATACCTTAACAGACCATCTTGCCTTCTCTTTCCAAGCCAGACTTTTTATAGCAGGGAATAAATAAGGTGTGGTCAGGGCTTTGAGATTCAGGGAGGATTAGGTGATAGAAGCTGCAACATTCCTGTCCTGGGCAGTTAGCTGTTCCCAGGGGCGGTTTGTCTCTCTCCCTGGAACACAAAGGTCCACATGCCTCCGGTTGTTCCCAGGAGATAATCTTTAGCAGTACCCCAGGAGGTCAGCTGTTTTCCCAGGAGCAGGGACCAGCCTTATCTGTAGTTTCTGAAAAGCTTTAACATACACATTACCTGCTAGACTTACAACTTTTTATCTTAAGCTAAAATTTTCCAAGTCTTGAGTCCCCTATCAATTTCAATGCTAGATACCTTTCCTTTTTTCCCTATGGATCCACTCTCCAAACTTCACTGCTCTGGGCCCCAAGAGGTGGATATGTTTAAACTGCATCACTGGGCTCTCTTGACCTGTAGCTTCTGATTGGGTGTAGCCAATGGGAGGCCCTGGCAGAAGCTTGGAAGGCAGGTGGGGATTAAGATGGGACCATTTGTTCACCTGGCTCCCTTGCTTGTTACCGTGAGATGCTGTGCCCCACCCTTGATGAACCCAAATCCTATCCAGCATTCTTTCCATTCAGCTACCCTTTCTGGTTCCACAACCTTCTCCCGCCTCTCTCTCACTCCGGCATAGATCATTTCATCCTACTGCATCTCTTTACTCACATCCTGCCCCACCATTTCCTGTTTAGATTAAACCTTTTTTTCTAGGAAGGGAGAGGGACCAAGACAACTTAATTAAATATTCTCCATTTCCTTCCTTAATTCCTTACATTTTTTTAGAGAGGGCAAATTAATGTCACCGTACACATATTTTCAAAATCTTGGCCCAGCTAAATGTGAAAGCAAACCAGATAAACAGAAAAAAATTAAGTGAGAAAGACTTTTTTGTTTTTAAATTATTATTTTGAAATTTTTTAGACTTGGAAAAGTGTTACAATAATAGTGCAAAGTCTTAATATGCTCCTCACCTACCTTCCCATAACGTTAACATCTTACCTAACCACAGTATCTGGTCAAAACCAGGAAGTTAGCATTGATACAATACTATGAACTAATGTTCAGACCTTATCCAAATTTTATTAGTTGTCTCACTAATGTCCTTTTTCTGGTCCGAATCCAGTTGTCTCACTCAATGTGTGGCAGCTCCCAATCTTTGTCTTGTAGGACCTGAGACTTTTGAAGAGTACTGGTCAATTGTTGTTTACAATGTCCCTCAATTTATGTTTGTCCGTTTCCTCATGATGAGACTGAGCTTACACATTTGGGGCAAGAACATCAGAGAACTGAGCTTATGCCTTTCTCAGTGCATCATTTTAAATGTCCTCGTGTCAATATGACTTACTTCTCTACTATCGGGATTGAGTCGTTAAAATTCCTCTAAAGGACTTCACAACTTAATCTTCACCAAGAATCATAATCCCAAGCCCTGAAGGATATTCAAGGTCAAGGACCCCAAGGCCCCTTCTGAGACACAAGAATGATGTCATCACCAGTTAGATCATCAGCAAAGAACATTTACTAAAGTTCAAAAAAGAACACTTACTGTATTCATCCTTTCATTACACTGTTATCTTAGGGAGTATGTAATGAATTTGTACTAGCCAAGTGAGTGCTGAGTCCCATGCCTGGAACAATATGAGGCTCTGGAGTAGTCAACAGGTGGTAGAAGAAATCAATTTACCATATATCTATCTCTATCCATTTTCGAGTATTTTGTTCTTCTTTAGTGTACAGTACTCTCCTACTCTGAACCTCCTTGAGGTGAGTAAAAAAAAAAAAAAAAAAATTAAGTGAGAGGCAGTGTTGCAGATGGATTGCCTGGAAGAAACACTTCACACCCTGACTCAAAGTTTGAGTAGCTAAGGAGACAGAAACTCAGAAGAGGGGTAACCACATGGGATGCAGGTGTGGCATCCCACAGTGCACACAGAAGTCAGAGTTGGTGCCCAGGGCTCCTTATATGACATCTGTCTTTACCTTTCTGGAGTGCTGGAAAACCTGCACCTCCACAGCAAAAATATGGAGTCCTCTTCTGTATCACTCTATAAAAACTATTTCTATGAAAAAGATGGGCTAACCTCTGAATCAAAATATATGTTGATTTATTCATTCCACAGATATTCATGGGGTTTCCACTAAATGCCACATGCCTTTCTCAACATTGGATATGAAGCAACTAACCAAATAGTCATGGAACTTGTCCTCATGAAATTTACTATCATGAGAAAAAGTGGAAGTTTCTGTAGCCTCCTTTTAAACGTGTTCATTCAATGTGTATTTATTGAAGTGGGGGTACTTCATTTTCATCTGTGAACAAAACAGCCCCCTGCCCTCATGAAATTTCTAGTAAGGACAAATAGACAATAAACACAATAATTGTGTAAACTATATGATATACAAGGTGGTGAAAAGGTAGGTTTACATTTGTGAGTACGTGAAAGAGTTTGTTCTCATATTATTATTGATTAATTATTGTACTGTTTTCCATATGAACAACTGTAACCCTACTTTTGCCCCACCCTGTATTCAAAGGAGGTAAGTGGTGTGGATAAAAAGCAAAAACAGAGCAGGGTACAAGGGGTCAGCAGTGCTAGGGGGAGGGAGCACTCCTCGGAACTGCAGCGTCAGCAGAAATTTTAAGTAGTGCAATCAGTTCATTGAGAAGACATTCGAGCAAGATTTGAAAGAGATGAGGAAGATAGCCCCTCAGAGACCTGAAGGAAAAGCATTCCAGGCAGGAAGACTAGTCATTCTTAAGGCTTTAAGATGGATCAATGCCTGATAGGTTCTAGGAAGGACAGCAGACAGGAGATGGGGGGGCGGGGGTTGCTGCAGAGGGGTCCACAGTTTAGCTGAGAGTAGGAAATGAGTCCAGAGATGAAAAGAGAATAAGTCACAAAAGATCCTGCAGACCATGTAAGGACATAGGCATTTACTCTGAGAGAGGTCAAGAGCCATGGAGGGGTTTTGAGCAGAGGAGTGACTTGACCCACCTTGTAACCGGAAAAGACACCGGCTTTGGGGCTGCCTGTCACTCACTACCAAATCCAATAAGCAATGCCAGTGATTGAATCTTTTTTAATTTTGTTTTATTTTATTTTGCATATATTTTATTGATTATGCTATTACAGTTGTCCCATTTCCCCCCCTTCATTCCCCTCCAACCTGCACACCCCCTCCCACCCACATTCCCCCTTTAATTCATGTCCATGTGTCATAAGTTCTTTAGCTTCTACTTTTCCCACACTATTCTTGCCCTCCCCCTGTCTATTTTCTACCAACCATCTGTGCTACTTGTTCTCTGTACCTTGTACCCCTCTCTCCTCCTCCCACTCCCCAATTGCTAACCCTCCATGTGATCTCCATTTCTGTGTTTCTGCCCCTGTTGTGGTGGTTTGCTTAGTTGGCTTTTGTTTTAGGTGTGGTTGTTAATACCTGTGAGTTTGCTGTCTTTTTACTGTTCATATTTTTTATCTTCCTTTTCTTAGATAAGTCCCTTTAACATTTCATAGAATAAGGGCTTGGTGATGATGAACTCCTTGAACTTGACCTTATCTGAGAAGCACTTTATCTTCCCTTCCATTCTAAATGACAGCTTTGCTGGATAGAGCAATCCTGGATGTAGGTCCTTGACTTTCAGGACTTGGAATACTTCTTGCCAGCCCCTTCTTGCCTGTAAGGTTTCTTTTGAGAAATCAGCTGACAGTCTGATGGGAACTCCTTTATACGTGACTCTGCCTTTATCCCTTAATGCTTCTAGAATTCTCTCCTTCATTTGAATCTTCGCTAATGTAATTATGATGTGCCTTGGTGTGTTCCTCCTTGGGTCCACATTCTTTGGGACTCTCTGAGTTTCCTGGGCTTCCTGGAAGTCTATTTCCTTTGCCAGATTGGGGAAGTTCTCCTTTATTATTTGTTCAAATAAGTTTTCCATTTGTTGCTCTTCTTCTTCCCCTTCTGGTACCCCTATAATTCGGATGTTGGGACGTTTAAAGATGTCCTGGAGGTTCCTAAGCCTCTCCTCATTTTTTTGAATTCTTGTTTCTTCCTTGTTTTCTGTTTGGTTGTTTCTTTCTTCCTTCTGGTCCACTCCATTGATTTGAGTCCCAGTTTTCCTCCCATCTCTATTGGTTCCCTGTGCGTTTTTCTTCGTTTCACTTATTGTAGCCTTCATTTGTTCATCTAATTTGTGAGCAAAATTAACCAGTTCTGTGAGCATCCTGATTACCAGGGCTTTGAATTGTGCATCTGATAGGTTGGCTATCTCTTGGTTGCTTAGATAAATTGGCTCTGGGGCTTTGATTTGTTCTCTGGTTTGAGCCATTTTTGTTTCAGGTTTGTTTGTTTGTTTGTTTGTTTTGGCCTAGTTGAGGCTGTTACGTAGTGAGGGGTGGAGCCTTAGGTGTTCCCCAGGGCAGGGCAGCCTATTTGCTGGGTAGTGACACTGTATGTGGGGACAGGGTCCGAGAGGAAACAATGGC
Organism: Anoura caudifer; assembly: GCA_004027475.1. Taxonomy (NCBI): domain Eukaryota; kingdom Metazoa; phylum Chordata; class Mammalia; order Chiroptera; family Phyllostomidae; genus Anoura; species Anoura caudifer. Next base: position 271,961 of record PVKU01001667.1, on the reverse strand, counting down.
GCTTGCTCTGCTCACTCTCGGATTCCAATCCCTTCCACTACTTACCCTTCACCTGCACATGAATGTGAGACCACCTGGTCAGCCAGCCGCCTTGCTCGGCCTCACTGGGTCTGCACAGTTGCCACCCTGTGCCTGGGGTCTGCTACCTGCCGCCTGTGCACCTGGGATCTGCCAGTCGCTGCTGCCTGCGTGCCTGGTCTGCACCTCCACTTTTTCCTGCTGCGACTCTGCCCCTCTTAATGGTCTGGATGAATGGTTGTTGGGCTTCCATACAGTTGAATTTTCTATGAGTTCTGGTTGTTTTCTTGTTTCTAAATCTTTGTTGTCCTCAATTTTGGTTGTGAGAGGAGGCACGCTGTGTCCACCTATGCCTCCATCTTGGCCGGAAGTCTGACTGAATCTTTTATGAGTGCTTTATTCAGATGGCCGGCAATCTGAGAAGATGGAGGATTTGTACCCTAACAAACCATCTTCTCTTCTCTTTCCTGGCCAGAACTTTTATAAGGGAGGTGGGAGAGGACAAACAACGTACGGTAAGGGCTTTGAAATTTAGGGAGGATTAGGTGAGCAAAGCTGCAGCATTCATTTCCTGGGCAGCTAGCTGTTCCCAAGGAGAGGGGTGGTCATCTGTCTCCTCGTTGATACAAAGGCCCGGATGCCTCCAAAAAGTCCCCAGGTAGTAATCTCTAGCCAGTGCCCCAGGAGGCCGGCTGTTTCTCAGGAGCCAGGATGTGCCTTATCTGCAGTTTCTGAAACAAAAGGCTTTAACATAGACATTATTTGCTAGGTTTAATAACTTTTTCCCTTAAGCTAAAATTTTCCAGGTCTTGAGTCCCCTATCAACCTGACTTCCCTTAATGAGATCGCTCTGCCTTTTTGTCCAAATGGACTGGAGAGAGCAGGTGGAGAAGCGGGGCAGGCTACTGGGAGAGGAGGACGGTGGCTCTGATGAGGTGGGGGCAGTGGAGATGGGGGTGAAAGGAGAGAGTGAGGGGGCAGAGTTGAGCCAGCAGGATTTGCCCACAGAGTGGACTATGGTGTGAGAGGAAGGGAGGAGCTGAGGCTGATTCTGAAGTTTTTGGCCTTTTGGAAGGAAGGAAAGTTCAGCTGAGATGGAAGGCTGCAGGTGGAGCCTGTTTCAGGGAAAAAAAGCGGGAGCTCGGTTTTAGGCACGCAGGGTTGGAGATGTTTAAGGGAATGTCAAGTACTGAGTCTGGATCCAGGCAAACTCTCTGGGCTGGAGGACTGCATTTGGAAGTGGCACCAAATAAGATTTTTATAGCATGTGATTAATATGAAAATATAGATGTTATTTTAAAAACACAAAATTATGTGGAATAAAACTGAAGTTTCTCCTTCACTCTCTTACTCCAAACCCACTCCTCTCCCCAGCAGTAATGGCTACTAAGGAGCTGTTACGCATTAAGAAACTACGAAGATTCAGAGTGCTCAGTATTTGAGAATGAGAACCAACCACTGTTTTTCACTTCCACATGCATCTCACCACATGAGAAAAGTGATTAGAATTGTCCAGGTATTTTTTATATATGTGTACCTTCCCTTTACCCATACAGTAATGTAATTCCCGGAATGGCTACTTTGTACCATGATGGTGGTGAAGATTTCACAGCTGTTTGGAATGACCAATATACTTAGACTTGCATGCCTTTTCATGTGAAATAAACTGATTTTTAATTGGTTCTATGTTGCATTTTTTAGCCATTTGGAATGTATCTTAGCTAAGCAGTGCCATCTACTTAAGAATATTATTGATTATAAGGTACACTTTAAGCACCATAGTAATAATTCTCTAGACTCTAAGCTTTAATCTTAAAATAGTACAAAGTTTCTGTACCTTCCAGCAAAAAAAAAAAAGAGAGAGAGAGAGAGAGAGATAACCTTCAGAATTTGAACTAATGCATTTCTGTTTTGTTGAGTTGGCAATTATTCTGCATAAGGAAAGTAATGATGACTTCTCAAATATCCAGTTTCTTATGAGTTTAGAGCTTCAACTGTAATGAAATTCAATCATCTTTCTAGTTCTAGGAGTTTCTATTTCTTCCCTGAAATCAAAGAGAAAAAATTAATTGAGGAGGTTTCCCATCGTTTTGTTTGATTTTTTGCAGAGTTCTATCTGCAACATATATCAGGCACCTCTACACATGTGCACGTCTACGTGACTTATTCCAACTGGCTGCCAGTTTTGCAGGTATTGATCCATCAAGGCAACCAGTAAAGAGGAAAAACCAGGAAAGAGTAAAGCATGCATTCTCAAGAAACTTACACTCCCACTGAGCCAATAAAAATTTACCTGTAGGGAAATGTATTACTGTGAGTGATTCTCAAACCAACTGAAGCAAGATATTTTGCTGTGGGGGGAAAAAAGTAATGAATGAATGCTTTCAATTGAAAGTTTATGCTATGAATTTTTCTTGAAACTGGCATGACTACTGTCTTTTTTTTTTTTTTTGAGAGAGAGAGAGAAAGAGATCCATCACACAGCAAAATGAATAAATCCCAGAAACAATTATTAACAAAAAAACTGAGGATCAGCTCATCATACATAGTTCAACCACTAGTTCAACAATTTGATTTTGGGGACACATGAGCTCCTACTTGTCATTTTACTTTGTGTCTATTTTTGCTGATGAAGTATTCCTTTTTGCAGGATAAAATAAAATGACACCTTGCAAAGAACTGTGTCACCTGCACAAATTTGAAATCATATTCTGTACTTTTTGTTCTTCATGAGCAAATGGGTTCAAAGGGCAAAGCAGAGATTACATCTGACTTCTCTTTCTTCCTCCTCTTCCTCTCCCTTCCCCATGCGCCTCCCTCTTCTCCTCCCTCCAGTGGCAGTTTTCCTCTGGGCTCTCTCCCACCATCCTGCCTCTGCATTCCTCTCACCACCACCTCCCACCCCCCATTCATACCAGAACAACCCCAGTAACCGTCAAACTGACGCCCTTCCTAACAGATCCTGCCCTCTCATATCCGTCCGTCACCCTTCTCACAGACTCACTTTCTGCAACACAGATCTTCTCCAAGCCCTTTTCCTGTTCACAATGTTAATGATTCCTTATCCCCCATTGAATAATATCCTGAAGTCCTCATTTAATAACATCCAGAAGTCCGAATCAAATCCTCCAAAATGCAACAATTTCTGGTCTTTGGTTAATATTTAAACGTAAAGTTTTAACACACATGACTATGTACAACCAAGCCCTCAAAAGAAATTTGGCAAAAAATTTCTCACATTAATGGAATAAAAATAGATCAGTTTACAATGAATGTGAACTTTTAAAATAACAGGTTCTCCTTTAGGAAGTGGTGGTCAGTGGCTACTTAAACTTGTTTTCTGTTCCCTCAAGGAACAAAGATGATCTACCTTGACATCTGTGGATTAAATATTAGTATTCCCATCACTTAGAAATGGTCAGTTTTTCTTTTTTATGAATTGTCCTGTCACTGGAGGTTTACTGGAACCAAAACCGAATGTGTTTATCGGGACCATGGAAAGTCAGGGTGGTCAGGGCCACGTAACTCAATGCTTGCTGCCAAAAGAGAATGTGGCTGGCCGTGTCATTTCACAAAGGTCTGACATTGCCTGTCTGCCGTATTGTTTGCTGTTAATTACAGGCATTAAAATATGTTCTACAAAAGTCTATCAATATGAACTTTATGCCAAATAATTGTCACCCTCCAGGGGAGCATGATAGAGTACCACTCTTCTTTCTGTATTGTTTTACTCTTTATTTTTTCATAAACACATAATACTTTAGGAATCTGGAAAAATGTCTATTTTTAACAATAAACTTTAAAGTTTTCTTCAAAAAGTCATCTGAACCTTTGCAACTTGGTGTTTGTTGAATATTTTGAAAGAGGCTAAGTGGCTTGTCCCCTCTAATGAGTTAATTTCTAAATGACATATTTTGGTACCTGTTAAAAATAGCCACCAGACTCAGAGCTCAGCAATGGGGGCTTGTTCATTCAATCTAATTACTGTCGACTAATTTGAATTTAGAATATTATCTCCCATTAATTAGTCATTTCTCAAAATGGCCTGAGGGGAGAGATGAACGCAATCACCAGTTTCAAAGTGAGACAGCTACAGTGCCCCACAGAAGAGGCAGACGCCCCAGCCGCGCTCCCAACTGCCAGGGAGCAGGCCACGTGTCGGGGCTGCCGCACATCTGGTAAAAGATACAAGAGTGAAAATCAGAAAGAAAAAGCCTTCAATGTTTCCAATTCATAAGCACTTGAGCTTAGATTTACTAAAATTTTATGATATTGATCAGTCTTGAAAACATTTATAAATGCAACATCAGCTCTACCCTACCACTTTTTACGGCAACCCAAGTATAAAATGGGTGTCATTGTGTATATGCTTTTAAAATGTTCACAGATTCCCCCGAATGCACTGATAGAAGTATCATAGCAAAAATTAGGCAATCACCAAACAATAAATACTTACTAAATATCCAGTATGCACAGGGCTCCAGGCTGGAACTAGGAACAAGAGATGTGGCAAGAAATCACACACCTACCACCACTTTTGCTTGAAAGTGCTTATAGTTTGTTTCATAGAGACACCAGTCTAATGCATATGAAACTTAAAAGTACTGAAAAACTTTTCCTTGTATATTCCCAGCTTTAGAATAAATATTTTTTCTACATCTTTCTCCACAAAACACATATTTTTTGTCGTCATTTTATTTAAGCTTAAGGTGCTTGCTACACGTTACTTCAAAAGGTTAGAAAACTCCAGGAATTTGTCCTGAAATTATTTATTTCATTATTTAAAGAATGCTCTCTTGAACTCTCTCTTTCAAGAAGAAAAATATGGAGGAATAATTTAAGAGAACACATTTTGAAGAATTAAAATTTTTTCTAGCTGGCCACGTAAAGATAACAGCGCTGACGAACGTGCGCCATCATTTCCCACTGCACTAAGCCGCAGCACGGAATAACTCTCTATGGTCTTCTCAAAGACTCCTCTGTCTCTCTCAAATAGGCATGCTTGATGTTTTTAATGGAAGAGCATTCTCAATACCTTTCCAGGGAGTGTAAATCCTGTTTATACTCTTGTCTGTCCCCGTTTATGGCTTCACAAGAATTTAGTCTGTGTTTTGAGCACACACAGACTGTCCTGATGCCCTTTTTTGGCTGGTGGAGCCTCTTCAGAACTCTTTAGGGGGAAAAAAAAACATGGCTCTTTCTTCCTTGATCCCAGAACGAAATCAAAAATGAAAATAACAAACTAAAACAACCCAACCTTCTTCACGTCACCTCCAACTCCTCATTCAGAGAGGTACTTGGGACGGCAGGTGGAGTTATAATTATAGATTTTAAAAAAGCCCCATCAGCAGCTGCTGCTCCTGTTTGTTCCTGGCTATAACTGTCATCAGTGGGCAAATTGGCATAAACAGGCCTCCACAAGTGGAAAATCATTTAACCCCTGTCCTTGTCTGGGTCCTCTCAGTAGCCAGAGAACAGAAAGGAAATCTGACTGTACATGAGCAAAGGGTGAAACCGAGAGTGCCACACCAGCCTGGAGGCACCTGTTCAAGGGGAGCCTGAAGATTTTCTTTCCTGTCGGAGACTCCAAACCAAATAAATAGGTTAGTGCACAAAGAGTATACATCTGCATTTTAATTCTGACCTCTACTCTATCTGATCTTTGTTTTTCTGACAGAGCTTAATGAGAAGGATGAACTGTTCCATGAAGGAAAGTTATTTGAGGACTGTTATTTAAAACTACTATGAGAATAAATTATGAAATGGGCTGAATTTATAATGGTCCTCTCCCAAGTTTGGCTGTATTCACATTAGACAAATAGAGAAGGTAAAGATGGAACTGTGAAACCGGTTTCGTGGCGTGAGTCCCATCCTTTTGTAATGCCACTTACTCATGCCAAAAGGCCCTCAGTTTGTTTGTTTGTTTTTTTAATTAAAATTACTTACATTGAAGTCTTATGTTTGTGATTACAAAAAAACACTGTGAATGTAATTCCAGAGTTTTGTTTCCTTAGGGAAGTTAGTCAGTTAGAATTGCATTGTTTCCTTAGCTCTGAATAAAAGCAGAACATTTTCTTGTTTATACTAAAATGTACGCTACAGGCTACTTTTTACAAAAAGTTGGCTGTATGATTTATTTCTTGTATCTCATACAATGATACATAAAAGCTCTATAATTTCAGTCTATGTAGCTCCATAAGGCTCTCCTTGTAGATCCCTTTGAGAAAACCAAAAGGTTTCAAAGAATCTCATTTTATCGGTGTGTGCTCCATGTCAGAGAGCAGGATTTACAAACAAAGATTCACTTTGGGACGCCTTCTCAAAACCTGAATGCTTAAACTCTTGGTGAAAAGCAATGGAATTCCAGAGAATTTACTGAAAACTGAGCTTTGGGGCCCAGTTCTCATCCTACCCACATCCCTGGGACAGATCCAAGTGGAAAGAGTCCTAAAGAATGGCCTTGTTTTTCTCAGCTCCAAACACAAAGTGAACTATCCGTAAGCATTTTGTGCTACAGTTCTCCATGGGAAGGCACGCCTTTCCTAGCATCACTGCAGCGCAGCATTTTGTCCACCTTTTGAAGTACCTGGAATGTTCACTATGCACTCGGAGCTCCATTAGAGAGACACCCACATCTGACTAAAATCGGCAAAAATAACCCATCAGTTAAATTCCCACAAGGGGCTTGTTTATTTCTAACGGTATCTCCTGATTTCAAAAAAAGAAGCCATATCTTCCCTTTAGGAAGTTTAAGCGTGAAATGAATACCTCTTTACCTACTTTAGCAAAGAAAGCCCCAAAGAATAAGTTTGGCTACTGCTTTTGAAAGTGTCAATCAATATAGCATATCAATACTCTAAATCTTCCTGTGGGTTAAGAAAGTATATGATAGGTAACATTACAGCATATCTCATATACCTCACTTAATCATTCAAATATTTTTAGAGCAATGGCTATATAATCTAAAAATAATACTCAGAAATTAAGGCAAGCTTACAATTTCTAATATTACTCTTTCCAGAATTGTTTTTCCTCCTTTTTTTCTAGTAAACCATTTAGCACTACAGTGGTGGTTTCCCCCAAATTACAAATTGTACAAACTGAGAAAGACAACAAAAGGGGAGCTGGCTGACTGGTTGCTGGTGTGGGTTTCCTGTGAGTTACAGATTTATGCTTGGTCTTAAACATGGCTTCTTACTTGTATTTTGTCTTCTTGCTCTTCTAGAAAAAAAAACTATCCAAGATGACTGTCACTTACTCCAGTAAAGTAGCCAATGCGACTTTTTTTGGATTTCATAGGTTACTCCTCAAGTGGAGAGGCAGCATCTACAAACTACTGTACAGGGAATTTATTGTTTTTGCTGTTTTTTACACAGCAATAAGTTTGGTGTACAGGTACTTTCCTTTGCATGTCTCCTTAAGTGGCCATCAAATATCAAGTGAGAATACAGCCTCAGAAATCTGAGCCCCGCAGTTGCCGCTGACCTTTGTGTGTAGGTAACTTCCTTTGCGTGACCCTCTCTGGGGCCTCCTTCTCCCAGGGCAGGGCAGTTGAATCCACACCCACCATGTTTAGGATGTTAAATAGACTCTAACTGTCAGGTTCAAGTGGTTCTCATTCCAGCCGTACAGGAAGTGATCATGATGAGCTGTTAGTTGTGGGTCAAGAATGTTGCTATAGGCACAGAATGGAAGAGTTATACTTAGATCTTTGCTACATAGTGATTTTGAATGGCAAAGTCTACAAATGAAGAATTACATGTGCCTCTCTCAACTGTGTCCCTCACAGTTTGAATCTGTGATTGGAGAGTGTGCAGCAACTACCTGTGTTACTGGCATGTTTGTGAATAATGTCTGTCAGGCATACATACCTGATATGGGCACTTTCCTTCCTTTTCCCTGGAATGACAAGATCTTCTCCAGGATGGTGCCCACCAGCCTTACCAAGACTCCAACTAAAGAAAAGGCCTGAAAACTATGTATTTTCTTCATATCTTCGGAGTTTGGGGCATGTCATTTTCACACAAGGAGATGATATTTATTCTTCATAACCACAGTTTATGCCTGTCAGACTGACAGAAAATTTGAGCAACATTATGTCCAAGAAATACTTTTATGACTACAAATTTTACTTTTTCAAAAGATTTTATTTATTTATTTTTAGAGAGAGGGGAAGGAGGGAGAAAGAGAAGCAGAGAAATATCGATGTATGAGAGATACATCGATCAATTGTCTCTTGCATGAGCCCCAATGGGGGGCCAGGCCCGCAACCCAGGCATGTACCCTGACCAGGAATAGAACCAGCAACCTTTCACTTTGTGGTACGACGCTCAATCAACTGAGCCACACCAGTCAAGGCTAAAAATTGTATTCTTAATAAAATTGTATCAGCTTTATAAAAAAGAAGCTTTATGAGTTTTTTACATTAAAATTGGTTGCATACATTTCTTCTCTGGGGAGGAATTAAAACTTAAAATGGAAAGCTAAAGGTTTTTGAGGCTGTATTTCCACCTTTTCTATTTACATCAGTTTGTTATTCTCTTTCTGCATACAAACGAACAAATTCGAATAGCATTGCTCTCACCTACATCCTTCCTTGCAGCAATAGGGCCCCATCTGAAGATGAGGGATGTTAATTTGGTTGACTGATAATTATCAAAAGTAGAATAGAAAGATCTAGTTAGCTAAATATCAAAACCACTATTCCAAATAAATGTATATATGGGTATATATTTTGGCAAAAAGTCTTTAAATGGAATGTTTTATTAAAAACCTCTAATAATTTTTCAGATCTATCTTACAATACATTTTGACAACTTATTTATGTGTCACCTAATCCTTCAAAATAAATGATGGTGGAAGACACACGATGTTGTCTCAATTTATTTGTACTAATATGAATTTGTTGCTGCTACTGCTGCTTAGGATAGAATAGCCCTCAGAACAGTTGCACCGTAGTCAGAAATGCTCTGTGGAGCTTCAACTTTTGCTCCACTATCTTACATGGACCCCACAAAATTATGTGTGATTTTTGTAAAGGCCAAAGAGTGCTTACACTTATAATAATAACCATTATTTAAGTCATTCTTCATTTTTTGAAGCGCAATTGTAAAAGTTTATTAAAATAGATCCTAATATCTTGATCAAAGGAACATCAAGAACTATAGGCTGAATTTGTCAAGAAAGTCAAACACGTGTAGAAAAATATAGACATAGTTTCAGTCTCATGTCTATTTTTTGGTCCTATTAAAAGTAAATAAATATCGAAAATCATAAGACAGCACAAGAATTCATTAATTTGATTGTATCTCTTCCCATTTGTTGTATGTATTTGACAAAATAATTGCTGCACTTACTTTCTAACTAGTAAAATTTCTATGTGTCTATTAGCCAAATATTTTTCCCTTGGTCAATTATTAATAATAACAATCACTTCGTTATTAAGTACAATACCCTATGTTATGTTGTTTTATATAACATGTATTCTTTAATCTGCACAACATCCCTGATGCATCTTTGTTATTATCCCCATTTACACATGAGACATGGAGGCTCACAGAGATTTAAAAATATGCTCAAATTCTAAATTTGTAAGTAGGAAATCTAGGATTCAAACCCGGCTTCCCCTGATCCTGTGGTCTGTGCTGTCCACAATCAAATCTTCCCCAACAACTTCTATTTGAGTATCCAAAGCCACTCTGGCTGTAACTTTTCATCAGCATGACCCTGACAAGACAGTGCCAACAAGTGATGCCTCCTTGTCAGCTTTTCCTGACTTCCAAACTTCTGACACCTCCTCCCAAGCTGAGGCAGGAAGTCCAAGCCCACTTCACACCCCATACCCCTCACTCCTTCATCAGCACCAACTCCCATTTCTTCATCTGCGACCTGAGTGTTGGCTCACTCTTACCTCATTATCCCTCTGCTTCCTTTATCGAAGTTCTACAGACCCAAGCAGGCCTTCGAAGTATGTTAACATGGATTTTTCCAATGGAGTCCTTTCTCCTTTGGAACAGCTACACTCATTCATTGATGCAAATTCATCTCTGTTGCTTTGCTTTCCAGATTTTGATCATTATTATTAACCTGCCTTGAGACATTCCTTCTGACTCTGAATCTCCTCCCTACAACAGAAATATCCAGAATAGTTCTAGTAAATGAATTTATGTTTGACAATACCATGAAATGGATTTGGGTCAGACCTATAATATAAACTTTAATATTTATAATCTATATTGATATAAACCCACCAAATATAGTAATAAAAATTTCCACTTCTAATTGTTATATCTGTTATATTTTAAGTGATTGCAGGGGTTTTTTAAGTTATAATATCCCTTGAAATACAGCACAGAAAATCAAGAATTTGCTGAGTAGCATATTCAGGAAAAAGTAAGATCAAGATGTCAAATTCAGGGCTATTATTTAATAATAACTTAATAATTGTAATCCTCTTAAACAAGACACTCCTTTTTTTCTTTGAGTACACCTGATGAATGATTGAAAAACAAACTCTTTTATGAGGTAATGCTCCAAATCCAAAGCATTAATCATATAAAAGTTTAAAAATATAAAGTATTTAAAAATAAAATGTTTAATGAATCTGTCTAATGGCTAATAACAATAGTACTACAAATGTTAGTACTTGAAATATTCAACTTTTGAGATTCATCAACTTAGTAGAAAAGAAAAAGTTATTGCTCCTTAAAAAATTATTTGTGCTTAATTGTTTGCACTGAATATCACTTGCAAAGCAGGTGAAGAAGTATAATATCATAAAGGGCTGTGCATTTTATTTTTGCTCCAGATTGTTACTTACAGGAGCCCAAAAACGTTACTTTGAAAAATTATCAATTTACTGTGACAGATATGCTGAACAAATTCCAGTAACCTTTGTGCTTGGTAAGTATAGGTGACACGCAGACTGCAGCCACCCAGCTGTCTCCATTAGGATGACGCCGATGACTCTGCATGGGAGTGCTTCCAAGCTGCGAGGCATGCCTGCAAAGCCACCGCTTGCAATAGAACAAAAATCGTCTATAAGGCTCGCCTTCAGGGCTGCTTTCGCTACATTAACACCAAACAAGTTTGAGGTAATAATCTGCTCTTGGACGATGAAGCTTTCTCTTCACTAACCCTCCACTTCTGCTGTCAATATTTGAGTTCTAATAGCCGCCTACTGGGTGCCACAGCATTTGCCAGGCACAAATTACATTTATTTTTCTGGAGGGCAAAATCATAAGGTATGGATAACAACATATTTTTACACCCCAATCCCAAAAAGGCTAAAATTCTGATAAAAGCATCAGTGTTGACGTGCTTTATAGGAAATTGCTTTATAGTTTTCCTGTTATTCTACAGGGTTTTATGTCACTCTGGTAGTGAACCGATGGTGGAACCAGTTTGTGAACCTGCCCTGGCCAGACAGGCTGATGTTCCTCATATCCAGCAGTGTCCACGGCAGGGACGAGCACGGGCGCCTGCTCAGAAGGACCCTGATGCGCTACGTCAATCTCACATCCCTGCTCATCTTCCGCTCAGTGAGCACAGCCGTGTACAAAAGGTTTCCAACGATGGACCACGTGGTTGAAGCAGGTATTGTGAATGGCCTTTCTTTCCATGGGCGCCCCTCAACGTAGATGGAAATGTACTCCTATTCCTCTGAAAAATTTCTTTGTTTAGGTATTCAACAAGAAGCATTTATTGATTACCTACTATGTGCCAGAAACAGTTTTAAGAGGCAAAAATGAGTAAGGCACAGTTCCTGCCCTCAAAGAGTTTACTTGAGGGGGAGGAGCTGCAGCAGTCCTGTGGCCTTTAGGTAAATATCATTATTATAACATTTATTTAAACCATATATAATATCACCTTACATTTTCTACCCCTTCAGAGTTTGTTCATTTTCCTGAATATTATTTCCCTTGGATCTTAAAAAAATAAGAAAGGAAGGAAACAGATTCAGAGAGCTTATGATCTGTCCTGGGTCACACAGCACACAGTTATCATTCAGGCTCAGAACTTCTAAAACTGGTACTTTTCCCAGAACATAAGGAGATTCTTGTCGGACCCAGCAGTGTGGGTTTTTATCTAGGCAGACCCTGAGAGGTGGCAGTGACAGGCCACCTCAGTGTGGGCCTGTTGTCTCTCCTCTCCCTCAAAGTAGACATAATTATTCTAGCTTGGCTCCTCCATACACTCTGCTGAGTACAAGTTGTGTTGGAAGGATGATCCTGCTCTGCGCCTTAATGTTCAGTGAAGAAGCTGTTAGTTAAAGCAGCCTTCAGTGGGGTGAGGGTTAAATAAGACCATTCTCAGCATGTGCTGAATAGGTATTGGTCGTTGTGCCCAGTGCTTGTTAATAGATCCACTAGCTTGTTGAAAGGGATTAACGAGTGCATAGAAGATGGAAGAATCATGTGACGATTCCATCTTTATGCTGAGTATGCTCTCAAGTTAGATTGCTCTGTCTATTCTCTTCCTTTGAAATGTCTTTGAAAGTAGTTGTTCTTTAAGAATAGTGTTTTTTGTTTGTTTTTGGAGGGGTTTTTTTCCGGCTTTTCTTTGGTTTGGCTTTGCCTTCTTAGATGGACAGTGTGAACAGTGTAGACAGTGACGGGGAATGCAGAGGAAGAGTTCAGATTCTTACCCCACCACTTACTTACTAGCTACATGACCTTGGATAAGTTGCTTTCTATGCTTCAGTTCCCTCATCCATAAAATAAGTTTATAGTAATTTGTAATTACTATATTTCATATACCTCATTGGCTTGTTGTGAAGATTAATAAGTTCACATTTACAAAGGATTTAGGGACATACCTGGCACATGGTAAATGTCACATGAATTCTTGCTAGTAATACTGAAATCATCTAGTACAGCAGCATGACAGAGTCCTTTGGTCACTTTAGAAGACTCATTTGCTATGGCATCCCAGATCTTCTTGAACTAAATGACCAGAAAGGTGGGAAAGTCAAGGAAGAAATAAATAAGGAGGGGTGCGGAAGATACTGTTAGGGTAACAGATGTGAGAAAGTAACAGGGTGCAATGAGTTAGTTAAAAAATTCAGGTGGGCCCTGGCTGGTATGGCTCAGTAGATTGAGCACCGGACTGCAAAGCAAAGGGTTGCTGGTTCGATTCCCAGTCAGGGCACATGCCTGGATTGCAGGCCAGGTCCCAGTGGGGGGCACAAGAGGCAACCACACATTGATGTTTCTCTCCCTCTCTTTCTCTCTCCTTTCCCCTCTCTCTAAAAATAAATAAAATCTTAAAAAAAAAAAAAAAAAACTCAGGTGGATGTTACTAACGGCCTGGTGAATGCGCAGGTATATAATATGTATTATGATGTAAAATCAGTAGGAACTTTAAACAAATTAACTACGACACCTCTTCCAAATTTAAAAGTTGAATACTTCTTTAGAATGACCAAGTTAAAAATGCTATGTGATAATTTTCTTACCCTAATGCCTATAGGAATAAATGCAATAAGAATTACCACATCTGAAGAAAGACCTAAAAATAAACGAGAAAGGTTAGACCCATTCCAAAGTAATGAGTGAGAGCTAAACTTTACTTGGAAGAATAAAGGTGATGTTTCTCTAGTCCTGATGCATCTTTGAAATGAAGGGAGTGCATTCTGACAGGAACCAGACACCAGGCACAATTCTCAGAACAAATCCTACCCTCTTAGTGTCATCTTCACATTAAAAGCAAATCAGGAGAAAGCCAGCATGGCTGGTGATGGAGAGGTCTGGGGGCTTCCGGTCAGACCTGAGCTCAGGAAGGCTGAGCTGCACACAGGTCCGAGGGGCAAGTAGAGAGGGAGAGGTGAGTAGGAGAATGATAAGACTGCATTTCCTTTAGGTGTAAGTTTTATAATAACAAAGCTTATTCATGTCAAATTTGTGCAAATGCCCATCATGTACTGTGTCTACTCATTTTTCTATACTTCAGTTCCCTCATCCATAAAATAAGTTTATAGTAATTTATAATTACTATATTTCATATACCTCATTGGCTTGTTGTGAAGATTAATAAGTTCACATTTACAAAGGATTTAGGGACATACCTAGCACATGGTAAATGTCACATGAGTTCTTGCTAGTAATACTGAAATCATCTAGTACAGCAGCATGACAGAGTCCTTTGGTCACTTTAGCAGACTCATTTGCTATGGCATCCTAGGTCTTCTTGAACTAAATGACCAGAAAGTTGGGAAACTGCTTCCTAAGGCAGTTGGAATATTGGAATATCGGAATACCCCCAACCATTCCAAAGGAGTCTGGAATCAGTCGTTCACTCCTTTAAGTGCATTTAAACTAGGGTATCTCAAGGTGTGATCCACAGACCCACAGGCCCTTTACATCTTGAATAACTTGAGTGGTTTATTTAAAATGCATGTTCCTGGGCCCCATCTCAGACCTACAGAATCAGAACCAGTGGATTTAAAGCCTAGGAAACCTGCATTTAAACATGCTCCTATGCTGCTTTGTTTTACACTGAAGTTTGAGAAGAATCGAGTCTCTTCTGGGATGCTTACTTTTGAAAACCCTTTTCTCACCCTTAGGGTCAAAAGTTTTGGCAAACATCAAGTAATTCCTTACTATTAACAAAGTAGCAAGGATTAAGACAGACAGTGAATTAGGCCCTGGCCAGGTAGCTCAGCGGGTTAGAGCATCGTCCTGATACACCAAGGTGCAGGTTCAATCCCCAGTTAGGGCACATACAGGAATCAACCAACAAATGCATCAATAAGTGTAACAACAAATCAATGTTTCCCTCCCTCCTCCCCTACCCCATCGTTAAAAATAAAAATTAAATTTGAAAAAAGAAGAAAGAGTGAATTCAAGGTTTCAGCCAAGCTAGAGGCTCCAGAATTACAGAGGGGCTTTGGGACAGCAGTCTGGTCAGAGACTACTGCTCAGAGGACTGGCATCAGACCTGATTAAACGCACAGCTATTCTGTGCGGAGAGGCTGAAGGAGGAAGAGAACTGAGGGGGATTGAAGGGGGCTAAAGCCTTTGCAGGCACCTTCTAGGGTCGTCACTGATTATTGTGGGAAAAAAGGTCGCTACTGTTTTCTTCTCAATCCTAAGTGTTTTCTTGCAAGAGCAGAAAAAAGGGTAGTGGGACAGCTTGTGCCCCCAGGGGCAGGTTTGTATGTTAGATGGCAGAACAAAGGTTTCAAGCCTTGGCCCTTGAAGCTGAGGGAGCTACTTTAGAAGTGGGGTTCTTTCTGGCTGCTCCACAGCCAGCCACACGGGTGGGCATCCACGTGCGTGGGCCCCTCTCTGTCCAGGGGCAGCATCAGCTCACCTGGCTTCTTGCTTCTTTCCCCAGTAGAGAAGGCTGACTCAGTCTGCACGTGGGGTCCGTTTCCAAGCCCTCCCATTGGACCCATGCCTCCGACACTCTCTGACTGTCTTTTGCCTGTGCCAATATTTCTGGGAAGAACAGGAAGTCCAGGGATGGAGTTAAATATTTGGCAGATCCCCTGAGCCCAGAGCCAGGACACCTGCCCTGCTGGAGGGCAGAGAGGGCCAAGAATTAAAGTTCAGGGGCACCAAACTAGCGAGGGCACAGGCAGGACACAAGGGTAAGGGCACAGAAAACACCTCTTGCCAGGTGATGCCCCTACATAATATCACCTGTCTAGAAAAGTACCTGTTCTCAAGCTTCAGTGTGCATTAAATATTACTAAAAATCATTATTGCTAAAAATGTAGATTCTAACATACCACCCCAGAGATTCTGGTTGAGTAGGTCTGGGGTCAGCGAGATCCAGGGATGTGTATCCAACAAGCTTCTGGATTCTTTGAGGCAGGTGGTCCCTGGATCCCACTCTGAGAAACAATGGGCTTTAAGGTAATCGGGGTTTCCCTCCAACCTCTTCTTGCTTCAGGGAGGGTCCCTGCCACAGAGATTCGGGGCTGGCCATGAGGAAGTAAGTGGGAGCACAGAGATAATGAAGAGCAGCGACTCCTTCTGTAGCAACTGGCAGTTGCCGGACTAAAGCCTGATGAGCTAGAGGTTACTCACCTGCTAACCCTTGAACTTTCTTTGCTTGTAAACTGGATGGTCATGTTATTTCACTCTGGTAAATTAAAAGGACTGAAATGCATTCAACTGGGGGAATACGTGAGATTTCTCAATTTAAAAATAAAGGTTTTTCATTTCTGCTCACAGGAAAATGGAAATATAACAATTAAATGCTAAGTAATGTCTATTATGCTGAAAAATTCCCTGAAACAGTCTGTTGTCAGTTATTTAGCAGAAGAATGGCAATACAGTTGCTGTTATTTTGCTTATTAGCTACAAACCTGCCCTGGAAAAATCTAATAATTCCAATCACCTGCCTTGGAAGATGTCACTCATCCAAGTCAGGTACACAATTCTGGATCTTTGCTGATTCAAGTACAGCCTTAATCAGGTGCTTACATTACAGCATGACACTGGATTGAAATGTTTTATCTAGTGTTTCACAGTGATCAGGAGAAGAAAAGGTTTCTCTTCAAAATTTACTCACCAGAGCACAAAGATAGACAATGGGAAATTATATACATTCCTCTAAAAAACTACTAACACTATTGCTAAATCTGCCATGTGTTTGCTCATTCACCAAAGATTTATTGAGTGTATACTATATGCCAGGGACTGTGTTGGGCACTAGAGCACAGCTGTAAGAAAGGACAGATATGGCTCCTGTCCTCAAGGATCAGTAAAAATTATCACAAATCTTTGCTTACATGGATCATTTTCAGAGATGAGCACAAGTATAGTCACAGGTAATTGTATATCTCTATATTGCATTTCTACTTCCCTAAAATAATTTCTTTCTGTGCCCATAAGAATGGTTAGAAGATAGTAAAATTTGAGGAAAGGGCGTTCTTTACTTTCCTAAAGCCCTGAAATCTTTACATGAATTTCCTTGAGATTCTTCTATGACTAGAAAGAGCTTAATGAGAGCTCTGTAATGAGAATATTTGTCAACGCTTATCATTAACAAACATTAATACAACTCCCAATGGTCAAGTGGTTATTGAGATAAAAACTTTAACTTTAGATGCAGTGCTGGATGGCTAGCCCCATTCAAGATTCTGGCATATTTAGATCATTTAATCTGTGACCTTCTCTCACTAAGTAAAATGAAATGGATTTTGTGTAACATTGACTTTCTGCCCTGTGGTCTCCGGTTCAAGTTCTTCCTGGCACATTGCATGGCTCTCGGGCATCTTGGGCTCTTTGAAATCTCCCACTGCTCTATGTGACAGGGGAGATGATCGAGGGGACAGTGGTATTCACAGCTGTGCCAGGTTTTCCTCTGCTGGCTGAACTTTTACAGGCTGAGTCAGTTTCCCTATAGTCTCACATGATGAGCCCAAAACAGACAGAACGTCATCCTGTGAGTGAAACCTGACTCACCTATGCGCACTTGCATTACACAGGAGAGAAAAGGCACGGTAGAACTAGCCCTCCCTGAATTAATGCCGCGCACGGGCAATCTCAGCTGGTCAGCGTTTGAAGGCTCCCCACAGTTCTGTTTTAGGAGTTAAATCAAGGCTATTCCCTCACTGTTTCTCAAGGTATGGTCATGGACTATATTTATTGAATTATCAAGGGTACATATTTCAGTTGCAGGTTCCCAGGCAACATACGGAATCAGAATCTCTGAGGCTTAAGACCTGGGAATCCACATTTTAAACGAGCTCCCCAGCAACAGTGCAGGATGGCTGACCCAGACAAAAAGGCTGAAATGGCCTGCTTGCCAAATGACTCATGGCACAGGGTAGTTGTCCCCAAACTGTGTTGCAAATTGTAATCACTAGAGATCTTTTAAAAAATACTGATGTCTCGCTCCCATTCCCAGACATTAGGTTCAATAGAAACTGGGTACATCAGCAGTTTTTAAGGCTCCCCAAACCATTCTGATATGAGGCAAAATTAAGGAAGTGCTGCTGGAGGGTACATCTGTTATATCCTCAACTTCGTCTGTAAATCGAGCAAATGAAAGTCTCAACCACCTGGGCACGTGTGTGATATTTCTTGTGTGTCATGTATATATGGAAGGCAGTGAATTACCAAACAGGATGCTAACTTAGGGATGGAGTATGGATGACTAGAGATGTTTTGCTCATATCAGGAAAACAGAGGAGTTTCTCTGTCTCTGTTCAGCATTGCTACTCCAGAAACTGATTTTACTCAACCATATCCTATTTTGAGCTTTTCAAACTGTGAGTTGTAATTTATTATTGGGTTCTTAAATCATGTCAATGGCTTACAACCAGCATTTTTAGTGGAATGGAATGGAATGGAAAACATCAGAGAGAACATCGTGAAGAAGAGCCAATCATTGTTTTGTGAGCCACACATATCTTACTGTGGTTCATAGTAAAAACTGCCTGACATACAGCCCTACACAATGTCTTCACAATGTGATTCCATCTCTCTCAATCTCATTTTGCCTCCTCTTGATTTTCCCACTTGTCAAGGGTTTCTAAACCTCTACCATTGAATTCACAGGACAGCTATAGTTGAATCTGGTGTCTTCATTCCATTCATTTGGAAAATACAAAGCTGAAAATGAGCCAGGCACCTTGCAATGTTCCTGAAAAAGTCACTTTCTGGGAAGGGCTCTGTTGCTGAACGCACAAATTTCTCTTTCAGAAAGAAATGGCAACAAACCCATTTTGCCTTCAAGTTTTGAGATACAGAGCTCTTCTGGTAATAGAGGCTCATTTGCATGCTCTGCTTTAAAGGCAAAAACATCTGCTTTGGCTTCAACCAAGGAAAAATAAATCAACTGTACAGACACAATCTATGATAACTGGAATATTGTTTATCAGTGGCTTTAATTGGCCTTTTGGCTTGAGGACAATAAAATTTTGCCTTGAACTGGCAGATCCTACTCTATCAAACCACAATTTAAGTTGCAAGTAAATACAAACATATATATATGTATGTGCATGCAGATATTTTTACTATTCTGATTTGAAATATTAAGGAAGATTCTTTGGGATAAGCCGTAGGAAAATTGCTGAGCAGAGCAATTTTCTGGCTGAACCAGCCAGAAAGCTGGAAGGAAAGATTAATGTGAGAAACTCTAGGCAGGTGCAATGGCAAGATAAAATAGCAATGTCAGGGGTATGGACAGGGCCTGAGGGAGCGTGGCATGAAGACAGACATGTGAAGGAGACAGGGCAGTGTGAGGACCAGCCAATTGACAGCACTGCCAAACCATAGCATGTCAATACCGGTGGTCCACATAGCTTTAGAGATGAAGATAATGACCACATTCTGAAAAAGATAATCGGTCTCTGGTTAAAATGGCCTGAAGTGCTGATGTGGATAACATTTCATTTGATAGCAAATGCTCTTTGAATTGATTTAAGCAACAGTCTAAAGATTTTTTTTGTCAATGGACCTAAAGCTCAATTTCCAAAGACGGGGTTACTTTGGATACAATGTGTGACCCTGCAGGGAATAATAAAAATTACTCTGCCTGTACACTCTCAGAGGACATATTAATGGCCAGCTAATCACTTATCTTTCACAGCAAAGTACTTAGGAAACTTGGGCTAAAATTAACAACCACCAGCTTTCCTTGCTCTGCATGTCCCCTTCCAATCAGTGGTGAATGTGCTATATGGTGGGGAGGGCGACACTAGCTTTGGCATTTCAACTAAAAACCTTTGCTCTTCATATTTGCTTTTGGCAAAGAAACCAAGAGAGAATTTGCCAGCACAATTTGATCCATACTCCTGAATAAAAAATAACCAGAGGTTATGTTATTCTTTGGCTGAATGACAAAGATTGCAGCCAGTATATAAATGGGGTTATTTTTTAAAAATTACACTATAATCCAAAGAATATAACTGTTGGATAATTGATATGAAATGTCTGAAAATAGTTTCCAGGTAAAAAAAGGATGATGTGCTGCCACAAGTCTTCAAGCAGAGAGCCAAGATAGGTCAAATTTATCTATTAACTTCTTATAATAAGAATCATGCTCTGCAAGTCTTAAAAAAAAAAAACAATTGTCTGACTCATGCAACAACTTTGAGATGCACTAAGAAACAAGAAGAGGATTATCAGGCTTATCTCCATTTCTAACCTCCGAAGGGAATCTAACGCCCCAGGCATGGGCAGAGCCCTTCTAAACTAACATAAATGACCTATCATCTAAAACTAGTCTCCTGTTGGTAGGTATTGGCTTTGTAGTTGTTACTGTTTATTTCAAGTATGAATAAACAGAATCTTCAGTCAGTGAGGCAGGGGTTTTCAAACATTTCTGTAAGTCGGAATTTCTTGCAAAGCTTGGTAAACATGCAGCTTCCTGAACCCAGTTCCATTCAGTCACCAAAGATTGAAAAGCTGATGCCTGGACCTCACTCTACATCAGTTGAATGCATCTCTGGGGATAAGGCCAAAGCCTTGGTATTTCCTAAAAGTATCCACATGAGATTCTAAGGTGCAGGCCAAGGTCCAGCAGTCCTGCCCTTTTGAGTGACTTAGTAGGTGAGGGTAGGGCCCCGCCCCTCCAGAGCTAGGTGTTACACGTGAGTCCCATGCCCAAGATCCATGGACCTTATTCTCAAACTCACTGGCCTTGGTTGTATCAAAAATCTAGGTAACTCCAAAGCTCTATGAATTGGTGACTCTCAAAATGAGAGTCACTTCTTCTTTGACCTCTTTGTGTTGTAGTAACACCTCTTAAGTAAAACTCAGTCTTTAAACAGGATGGCCAGATTCATAAGCTGATTAAGATGTTTAAGGATAAAAAATATGTTACATTGGGGCAAAAGTAGATTTTTATCTAAACGTGTTTTCAGAATTTCATAAATAAATAATTGCATTGCTGAGACAAAAGTAACTCAAAATTATCTCACAAGATATTGGTTTTAGAAATAAACCTTAATTCAGAAAATATTATTTATACTAAATCATAATGAATATTTAAAAGCCACTTAAAAAGTCAAAGGGATAAACTTCCAGCCAAGATGGAGGCATAGGTAGATATACTTTGCTTCCTCATACAACCAAAAGAAGGACAACAACAAATGTGAAAACAAAAAATAACCTGAACTGCCAGAAAATCAAAATTGTATGGAAGTCTGACAACCAGGGGTTTAACGAAGAAACATTCATTCAGACTGGTAGGAGGGGAGGAGACAGGCAGCCAGGGCAGAAAGGACTTGCAGCAAGGCTGTGGCTGGAAGACTGGATGAGCAAGGCAGCAGCTGGCAGACTCGTGGTCCCACATTCATGTGTGGATAAACCAGGAGGAACAACTGGGGAGTGAGACAGATTGTACAACCCAGGGTTCCAAGGAAGGGAAATAAAGCCTCAAAACCTCTGACTATAAAAATCTGTGGGGGTTGCAGCAGCAGGAGAAACTACCAGCCTCGCAGGAGAGTTCATTGGAGAGACCCACAGCGTCCTAGAACATGAACAAACCCACCCACCTGGGAATCAGCACTAGAAAGGCCCAATTTGCTTGTGGGTAGTGGGGGAAGCTACTGAAAGCCGACCAAGAGCCCAGCAAGAGGTACTGTTCCCTCTCAGACCCTGTCCCCACATACAGTACCACAACACAGCGATGTGGATTGCCCACCCTGTCAAATACCTAAGGCTCCACCCCTTACAATGTAACAACTGCACCAAAACAAAGAAATATTGCCCAAAGGAAAGAACAGATCAAAGCTCCAAAAATAGAACTAAGCAGTGAAGAGACAGCCAACCTATCAGATGCAGAGTTCAAAACACTGGTAATCAGGATGCTCACAGAAATGGTTGAGTGTGATCACAAAGTAGAGGAAAAAGCGAAGGCTACGCAAAGTGAAATAAAGAAAAATATACAGGGAACCAACAGTGAAGGGAAGGAAACTAGGACTCAAAACAATGATTTGGAGTAAAAGGAAGAAATAAACATTGGACCAGAAAAGAATGAAGAATTCAAAAAATAAATAAATAAATAAGGAGAGGCCTAGGAACCTCTGGGACAACTTTAAATGTTCAACATCCAAATCATAGGTGTGCCAGAAGGAGAAGAGAAAGAACAAGAAATTGAAAACATAATGAAGGAGAACTTCCCCAATCTGGCAAAGGAAATAGACTTCCAGGAAGTCCAGGAAGCTCAGAGAGTCCCAAAGAAGTTGGACCCAAGGAAGCACAAACCAAGGCACATCATAATTACATTAGCCAAGGTTAAAGATAAGTAAGAATCTTAAAAGGAGCAAGAGAAAAGAAGACAGTTACCTACAAAGGAGTTCCCATCAGGCTGTCAGCTGATTTCTCAAAGGAAACGTTACAGGCAAGAAGAGGCTGGAAAGAAGTGTTCAAAGTCATGAAAGGCAAGGATCTACATTGAAGATTACTGTATCCAGCAAAGCTATCATTTAGAATGGAAGGGCAGATAAAGAGATTCCCAGACAAGAAATAACTAAAGGAATTCATCATCACCAAGCCCTTATTATATGAAATGTTAAAGGGACTTATTTAAGAAAAAGAAGATCAAAACTATGAACAGTAAAATGACAACAAACTCACAACTATCAACAGCTGAAACTAAATAAAACAAAAACAAAAACAAACTAAGCAAACAACTAGAACAGGAACAGAATCACAGAAATGGAGATCACATGGAGGGTTGTCAGCAGGGGGAGTGGGAGGGGAGAGAATAGGGGGAAAGGTACAGGGAGTAAGAAGCATAAGTGGTCGGTACAAAATAGACAGTGGGATACTAAGAATAGTATAGGAAATGGAGAAGCCGAAGAACTTATATGTACAACCCATGGATGTGAACTAAGGAGGGGGGATGCTGGTGGGAGGAGGGGTGCAGGGCAGAGGGGAAATAAAATGGGGAGAATAAAATGGGACAACTGTGATAGTATAATCTATAAAATATGTATTTTTAAAAAGTCAAAGGGATAAGTAAGAGAATAGTCAGGGCAGCATTACTTTTAATAACAAAAAATTTTAAACTACCTAAATATCTATTCAAAAGGGGACTAGTTAAATAAATATTGTATACAGTTAAGTAGGATATAGCCATTAAAGAGAAGGATACTGCTTTCTATATAGTAACAAATAATATCTCCAAGATATAACTGATAATAGAAGCAAATGGTAGATATGTATGTAGTATAAAGCCATTTGTGTTTTTAAAAATTAGGCCTGTATGAAATCTGTGATATTTCTCTGGAAAGATACACAACAAAGTGGTCGTAGTGATTTCCTTCAGAGAGGGAGACCCTGTGGCTTAGAAAATGAGACTCCCTGTCCCCATTAATATTCCTTTGTGCTTTTTGGATTCTTGTGCTGTAACTAAGTCTGTGTAATCCAGCTATTTTTCTTTTGTGTAAAGGTTTTATGACAGCAGATGAAAGAAAATTATTTGACCACCTCAAATCTCCTCATCTGAAATATTGGGTTCCGTTCATCTGGTTTGGAAATCTGGCTGCTAAAGCCCGGAAGGAAGGTAGAATCAGAGACAGTGTTGATCTGCAATCATTGATGACTGTAAGTACACTGTAAATTGCCAAAAGAAAAAGTGCTAATCAGAGACCAACAGGGACCTGGATGTGACAGTTGAACCAGGATGAATCTGTTTTGTTTCATTCAGAGCCCTAAACGTGCAGGACCAGCACACTACACAGGTTCTGATTCAGACTGATTGGCAGTAGTTGCTTGGAAGCTCCTTATGAAACAGAATTAGGCTTGTAATACGCTCTGTAAGAAAGTGTCCCTTCGTTGACTCACCATGCCTGCCAAGGGCTCTGCAGAATCTCGTGCATCCCTGGCTCCAGGGCCTCCCCAGTCTCTTCCCCAAATTGGAATATTTCAAGGTTAGGCCAGCTTTTCAGATGCTCCAGGAAATAAAATTGTGTTTTTATTCAATTAAATAATGCTAAATTCACCTGAGAAACAAATCAATGTGAGGGCTAGAGTGGTGTGTGCCATGGTAGTCTCCTGCCTATATCAATCTAAAAGAAATGAAGGATTTTAAAATAGCTCCCAAATGAGTGTGAACTCTTCTCCTAGTCTCAGACAATAATTTATGTGCAGTAGTGGGGAAAAAAATCAATGGGTACCAGTCCTTCCTGCTCCGAAGAAAGATAGATTTTCTGTCAATGATAAGCATCTCATTTGAGGGGGATGAGGGTTAGGACAGATCTCTTTTTTCTAAGATCTATAGTAAGCATGTTTTCAAAAGAGAGAAACAACAAAAAATATCTGATCTCCACATAATTTACCAAAATGGCTAGAAATGACTTGTTTAAAACATTAACCACTGCCTTCCCATCACCACCTCAGACCAATGTCACATTGGAAATTATGGATTCGGTAGGAGACACTTCTATAAAGTCTTGATTTATCTTAATGTTAAAATATATATATATTCAAATGTACTTCTTTTTGTACATTTTTGAATGACATTCATTGCTTGTTATTTTCAGAATTTTCCTTTGCGGTGGCCTTCAGAACCAACGTGAGCGCCTTACAAAGGCAGTCCCATCATTTCACAGACAGTCATGAAAGCCGCAGCCACATTCCTAGTCCCACCACACCAAGCACTTCAGTAAATCATGTTTTGTCTGTTTCTGGCTTAGGAAATGAACCGATACCGCTCTTGGTGCAGCCTCTTGTTTGGTTACGACTGGGTTGGGATCCCGCTGGTTTACACCCAGGTATCGAATACCGTGCACGTGACTTTTTGTTTCTGCGCGCCCACTGCGGCGGCAGCACTTGCTGGGGCGGCCAGTGCCACATTCTCACTGCGTTTCTCTCCGTTCCAGGTTGTCACTCTGGCTGTCTACACCTTCTTCCTTGCGTGCCTGATTGGACGCCAGTTTTTGGATCCCACCGTAGGCTACGCGGGGCATGACTTAGATCTTTACATTCCAATCTTTACTCTTCTACAATTCTTCTTCTATGCAGGATGGCTCAAGGTAACCACCAGTCCCAGTGCCATGAGAACCCCTCTGTAATCTGTCATGTTCAGACTCTGCACTCGGTTCCTTCACTGAGTCTTGCAAATCATTCCTGAGTGAGTCGCGGGTAGATTTAATATTTAATAGCTCAGAGATGTTATTATTTTTCAACCAGGGATTAAAGTGACAGGGATGTGGGTAAGCCCCATATTGTAGCAACAGAAGCAGCTCATTTTTGCAAAGAGATAAGAAGACTCTTTTACGGCTATTGATTTTTTGAAGTCTTTGTGGGCTCCCATTAGGATTACAATAATGTAAGTAAAGTAATAACTGTACCTGCACTGATATTTTATACCACAATAAGCAACTAGGCAGTAAAAGAGAGTAAATAAGAAGTCTTGTATGTTAGACTTAAGCATTAATATTGTATTATTATCTTGGTTCTTCTAGACTCTGTACATAGTTAGCTGCAGTTCCCTGAAACCCCCCTAGCTGTTCCACAACAGTAAAAGCATCCCATTTTCAAAACCAGAACTGAGACTCAGAAAAGAATTAATCAAGCCCTGGCTGGTGT
The DNA here is from genome assembly GCA_004027475.1 of Anoura caudifer. Lineage (NCBI taxonomy): Eukaryota > Metazoa > Chordata > Mammalia > Chiroptera > Phyllostomidae > Anoura > Anoura caudifer. The sequence continues at coordinate 246,444 of PVKU01001667.1, read as the reverse complement.
GGCTCAGTGGGTTGGGTGTCATTCGTAAGGCGAGGGATCGTTGGTTCAGTTCCTGGTCTGGGCACATGCCTGGGTTGCAGGTTCAGTCCCCAATGTTTCTCTCCCTCTCTTTCTCTCTCCATTCCCCTCTCTCTAAAAATAAATGAAAAGAAAAGAAGGGAAAGGAAGGGAAGGGAAGGGAAAGAGAGAAGAGAAGAGAAGAGAAGAGAAGAGAAGAGAAGAGAAGAGAAGAGAAGAGAAGAGAAGAGAAGAGAAGAGAAGAGAAGAGAAGAGAAGAGAAGAGAAGAGAGAAAAGAGAAAAGAAGAAGGAAAGAAAGAAAAAGAGTTCATTGAAATCAAAACCAGAACTAATGACACCATCTGGTTTGCCAGTAGATTAAAACCAGGTTAGAACAGTGAGGACAACTTGTCCAATCATCAGTGTGAAATTTTATTTATTCCCACCACCACCTCCTCTCACCTCTCCCTTAGATGTATGTATGTGTAAATATCAGAGGTCTGATTCTTCCATCTCTTTTGGGAACTTCCAAAAGAGAAGTGCAGTATGTGATGAAAAAACATTGGAGACTTTGGCTACATTTGGCTAATTGAAATCTAATGACAGCTTGAAGACGACGTTAATAACATGGAATTTCCAAGCGGCTGACCTCCCAAGCAGCCACATCAGCTGGCATGTGCCAGCGGGGCTTCCGGGTGGCAGCAGCATTTCCCTGCGGATCCTTTACTGTCATCGCTTTGACTCTCAACCAGAAAAAATAAATTATGTCGACATTTCAAATTATACTTCAAAGAGTAAAGGCTTATCCTTTACAAATGGCAAAAACACTTTTAACCTCATGACAATAATTCTTAATTATTTTTTACCAATTAGGACAGAGAAAGAGCAACAGAGACTATCACTACCATTTCCTGTTAGAGCAAAGAGTGGATTCTGTTTTTGTAAAGAGAAAAACCACCAAAATTGGCCCAAATGCTTAATCATTCTGGTGTTTTATTGTTTTTTTTCCCTGAATTGTGCTGAGATTTTTAGTCTTTGCTTTGTGTCCATGTGAGGTATTCGGGTACCTTATAGGGACAGTTAGTTCCTGCCTTCTGACATGCCCTCTAAAATAATATTCTTTCCTTTTATAAAATACTTTTAAAGAAAAAATATGGGAAGACAAACTCAGCTCTATTAAGAGATAGGCAACTATAGGCAACTAAGTTTTTTTTTTACCACAGACTGTATCTCAGTTTCTGAACAGCTGTTTTATCTTGACCATTCTAATATTTTTAAGTCTTTTCAAAGTGTAGAAAATCCATCTAACCTTATGAAGAGTATATTATTCAGTTATTTCCTAGAAATGGAGCCTCCATTTTTTACTAAGAAAGTAAAACATGTCTTTGTGAGATAGTTTATTCAGAGACATAGATACCATTTTGGTGGTTGTTACCCACACACCCAGAGAGTAAAAATCAAAGGGAATTACTCAAAAATGAGAATAACAGGTGAGTCACATGGCGTTAAATCTCTCATCAAGAAGTCCGTTCAATCAGGAGCATGGTGAGCACATATAACATTGACCAGCTATTAGAAGGAAAATGACAAGAAGCCACCTAAACTTTTCCCAGTGGGAAAACCAACTACTAGATAACAGTAAATCCTTTAGGGTAAAAGTAAGACAGACAAATGCCAGCTTTATGGCTTTCTAGCTCTTTGACGCATTCATTTAACAGTTATGTCTAAAAATTATGAAAGCTCCTTGTATTATTTTCTTTAATTGTGACTTAAATCTTTCTTTGCTGTGTCAGCCTTTCTCAGGTGTACATTTTGTCTTATCACCTGGACCTTTGTAAATTCCTTAAGAGCACAGACCATGTGTGCCCCTCAACACACCTAGTGCCTGCCTCGCACATTGTCAGCGCTCCTTTAATAGTCACTGGTTTGAGCTGTGCTTGCAAATCGGTTATCTGACCCCTAAACAGGCTTTTGCAAAGGGCCTGCATTGTCACCAGCTCAATAGACAGATCCGTTGGAGAGCCTGCCCATGCAGATGCATCACTCACAGTCTGAGAGTTGAGTCTCATTTGCTGATAAATATGTGTATCTGTGTATATAGAACAACCCACTCCTCTCCAGGCTTCATATTATAAAAGTGACAAAAGAAAGCAGAGAGTGAAACAGGAATCATCTTCAACCTTCATTCTTAGTCTTCACAAGCATCATGATTGACTTATTCTGTGTTCTCCACTGCAGGTAGCTGAGCAGCTTATCAACCCTTTTGGAGAAGATGATGATGACTTTGAAACTAACTGGTGCATTGACAGGAATTTGCAGGTGAAATGAGCTTTTTTTTCCCTTTACAAATGTTAATAATACATTACTTGTGATGTTTCAAATCTAAACAGACTCTGAACACAGAGCCCTGAAATTCAAAGCTTTAACCACCAGTGAAGGAGGTTTGGCCCTTTAGTGTGTTGTCTAAGGGCTTTTCGGAGCCTCACAGGTCCCAGCTCTCAGTCCCAGTGAAATTTATCCTCTTTTAAGTAGAATTTCAAGCCAGTTTCCTTTGTAAGTTTTATTACTAGTGTCCTACAGAACAAAATTTTAATTCGTTTTTTAATCTGTTTTCTGTTGCCACCCAGAGAGGTTCACAGCGACATAAAGTGACAGCCAGACACAATGGGAGTTCCCCAACTCCTACTGTGTAGGTCCCCGCAGTCAGACGCCGATCAGCTGGGCCCTGGGAGCACAGGCCACAATGGCCTATTTCTCAAATCAGCCTGAATCACACCAAAAGGACCTCAGGGCCCTTACCCTGAGACATTATTCCAAGATGAACCAGCACTCGAGAATTTTCCTATTAGTTAAAACTCCCCTCAGACAATTCTCTACCCTGAGAACCACAGACTGTGAAAAAACCTTCTGCTTGTCTATTCGTTTCAAGCCCTCACTCAGCTCTTGAACAGGTTCAAACATTTCACCATCGGTCACTGTTGGTTTGCAAACTGGCCCCTGTACATGTTGTGGGGCAGGGGAGTGGGGAAGGACAAGGAGAGACTGAAAAAAAGGCAAGCCACTCCAGCTTGGTAGGTGGCAGGTTTAACAAGCAAGGGGGAACACTTACATGCAAGGCTTGTCTTAGGCGACCACAAGATGGAGTAGATCTCCAAACACACTCAGAAGTTTGTACAGAGGCCTTGACTGGCTGGGTTCAGTCCTGTACATCATCCTGATGGTCTCAAGAACCCATTGCTCTCTCAAGCCTTCATCCTTGACAATGGCTCCCAATGTGACCAGAACACACATTTCAAGGATGAGGATCAGGGTGACCCAGATCCAGCTCCTAGGTCATCTGGTGGTCACATCCTCTCCTTTACCTTTCTCAGTAATCACACTGTCAGTCTGCTAGGGAGAAAGCATAATGCTTAAGCCACTCACTCTGTAAAGGTCGGATTCCCAGAGGATTTATCATGCATCAGTTGGTCAAAGTCAAGAGGAAAGACCACGATAGCCCCAAGCAGTAGAGAGTGTTGACATACTTTTCCAAACCAACAAAAGCTCAAGGCCCATAAGAAATGATATCAAGTATAAATGTGTTTATGAAATAAACAGAATGGGGTACTGAGAATCTTCAGCTTCCTGCAATACCTGGGATTTGCGGTGGCTGTCAGGATAGCCATTAGATAATATGATAACTTTGAGCAAAGAAGAAAAAGCTGCCTCTCATGCCTCCAGGTAAGAAGCAGCTCCCCTATGAGGAACATGGCTGGGCAGTTTCATGGCCCCACTTGCCCCACACCCTCAAATGCTCTCATGCAGTAAACAGCATGTGCAACTCTCTGCAGCAGCCCTGGTTGCAGTGAATACGAACTAGAGACATCTGTGTATTCACTCACCTGGCTGTGTTCCATCCCACTCCAAATCCCATCCACCCTATGGAACTTCCTCTATGCAATTCACGTTTGGATCATTCTAACACTGTCCCAGTGATTTTAGGTCTCTCTTTTAGCTGTGGATGAAATGCACATGAACTTACCCAAGATGAGGAAGGACATCTACTGGGACGATTCTGCTGCTCGGCCACCGTACACACTGGCAGCTGCCGATTACTGCATACCCTCATTTCTGGGGTCAACAGTTGAAATGGGGTAAGTGTATTTTTTAAAAAATCATCAATATTTAAAAATAAGTAAGTCTGATCTTTTTTTACTCTGTTCTTTAAGTTACTTTCATTACAGCTTTTAATTATTAATATCTTGTAAATTTCAGATATAATTAACATGCACAAGGGAGTTAGAGAGTAGAGATGTCGTTTCCAGTTTAAATACAGGGTGTGTGTGTGTGTGTGCGTGTGCATGAGAGTGAGCATGTTTGTTTTGGGGTAATTTGCATTTTACATTGTTTTTATACCACAGCAAACTTTTCCAATATTTGTGAAACTATTCTCTTTTTCCCTCGCAATTTTAAGAGTAGTTTAATTATTTAATTGTGTAGGCATTTATTATTTAATTAATACACTTAGTTAAGTGTATTTTTTAATTTATTGATTTTAGAAAGAGAGAAAGGGGGAGAGAGAGAGAAAGAGAGAGAAACATTGATTTGTTGTTCCTCTTATTTATGCATTCATTGGATGATTCTTGTATGTGCCCTGACTGAGAATCAAACCTGAAACCTTGGCATAGAGGGATGCTGCTCTAACTATCTGAGCTACCTGGCCAGGGTTAAATGTATTTTTTTTAACATGTATTTATCAAGCATGTACCATGTGGAGGCCTGGTATTAGACTACTTAGAGACAAGCGAATCTTAAGGAATGAAATGAGTTTTACCAAGTTTTCCCTAAGATTACAATTCAGTCCAACTGCGTATAGTGTACAAGTCGATCTCTGCTCCATGGCCTTAACATAACAATCTGTCCTTCTGCACAACAAGCTTTAAATAAATGAGCCAAGTCCTGAAGCAAATCATGCGCAGTTCTTGAATAATTTTATTAAATCTGATCATGTATTTGATTTTAGAGAAATGTGTGCATATGGGGGAAGTTGAAGTATATTTGCTGAAGGCAGATGCCACAGTTTCCAAGTAACTTAAAAAGAGTATGGACAAATTTAGAAAAGTAAGAAGAAACCTCCCAAAAATTACAGAAAAAGAAAAAAGTTGTGGAATTTTTCTTATAACTTTTAGAAAAACTGTGGCTTGTTCCCTGAGGCCAGCTCGGAGCAGATTTGTGGAGCAGTTTGCAATTCTGTGGCACTCTGAATTGCCAAGTGCGACCCTTCTTCCCCTCCCACCCCCCACAGTTTTCAGTCCTCCTTTTTCCCTATTGTTAAAAAAAAAAAATCAACTGAGTACATTTTCAAGATCCTATTGGCTTTACTCAATGATTCATGAGTACGGCAGCACCCAGTCTAGCAGATAGACAGGAGCTCCGAGGAGGAATAAGGGAGTGATGCCAGGGAAATAAGCAGGTTGGTGATTGCAAGGTTCCTTTTCTTAGGGACGGCAGGGACCTGTCAGGTAGACACCTAGCCGGGGCTGATCAGCTGATTCCTGATGGACTGGCTTACGACTCCATTTCTGGGAGAGCAGACACTGTATTTAAGTCTCCATGTAGTGATGTGGGACCTAGCAAAGGGTCTTCATCTGGGGCTTCTTATTTTCTTTAACACTCCTATGAGGATATCTAGCTTCAGTCCTATTCCCACAAAGCTTTACTGTTAGCCAAATGTCTCCTAATCCCCATAAATAGTGATTTGTAGTGTTCATCCTCCAAAGGAGCCTCTGAGGCTGAAAGCCCTTCAAGACCCAAAGAAAAGGAGGACAAAGTAGCACTGTGGTATATATTAAGACAATTAAGGAGCCCGGAGATTGGCCCTGTCCTCAAGAACACCTTAGAGAAGGTCGCCTGATCCAGGCCACACTTGCTTCCGCTTCTAGAGAGACTGCTGAGCCGGGGCCCTCCTGTCCAGGGCTTCTTCCAGCCAGGGAGCTCGTACCCACCCCAGCCAATGGCTCGGTCTCCATCGACAGTCATTTCCTGTTGTTTGCACTGCTCAGCATTTCTGCAGTGCCAGTTTCATGGATATCTGGCAACCTTTGCGATTTTGAAAATTAATAGATGCTTTTCTGTGAGTTTGGTTTTAGATGATTAAATATGCTTTAACCTTCCCCTCCATTCCCATCATTGATTAATGCAAAGTATTTGAAGATCTAACCCAGCCCCCCGTGATGGGGCCAGGGAATTAGTGTGAGGACTCTATCTGGTCTCTGAGTGCTACTGTCCTCTTAGTTGTTTTTGTGTGCTGGTTTAAATGATTTGTTTTTGGTCTCAATATTTTTATATCAATCCACATATTCATCCTAATCATCATAACTTTACAATCCTATTAAGTATTCACTCATATTCTTTAGCAAGTATTAAAATATGCACTTCTCCTATTTCTAAATATCAAAACATAGAATTAGGGCTTTACAAGATCTCAGAGAAAATATCTACCCTAAAAGATTATTGGGAAAATTAAACAGGATTATAAACATAACAACCCAGATATAACTATAGAGCATTATTATTATCCACTACTACAGGTCTCTTAATTGTGGATATCAAACTTAGGTACAGAAAGATTAAACAAAGCTAAGCTGTTTTTCAGATTAAACTCTAATCTTGGAAATTTGGGACAGAAAATAAATGCTTGAGAGACAATCAGGAGACACAGTGTTGAAGAATGCAGTGAGAAGTTATCAGATGTCAGGGAGACTCTTCTAATTAAGATGGCCTGTTTACTAGCATCACAGGGACAGGCACCAACAAGTCCAGAGCCTATTAAGGGAGGTTTTCATGAGACATTTAAATGAACTCCACTAGGACCAAGTGATCAAAGAAACCACTAGGCAAAAGCTCACTTGACCTCAAATTTCTGTGTGATCAAGGACCATTGACGGGCAGCCTCACAGTCCAGGAAAGATCCCTCAGGAATACAGGCATTTGGAAGGCAGTGTTCCCAGGAATGCACTCTTCGATCCACTCGTGCTTCTCAGTTTGGCTTTTCTCTCTGCTAGCTGAGCTTTCAGGCAGCTGTCCCCTCTTGATGGTAAAATGACATGGTGGCAGCCAGCAGCTCCAGGAATATACCTATCTTCTTAGCAAATACTATGGAAAGAGCACATCTCTTTCCAACTCTTAAAACTGAAGTACTAGATTTGCTGTGATTGGCTGGGCTTGGCTAACATGTTCATTTCTGAACCAATCGCTATGGGCAGGGAGACATAGTGTTCTGATTAGCCAAGGCTGCTTTACTGGTCCATGTTTGGACAAAGGGGTGTGGTCAGCCCCAACCACCATATGGAATGGGTGATGTCTTAAGAAAAATCAGGGTGATATTACCAGGAAAGGGGTAAATGGTTTGCCAGGCTGGCAAAATAATAGATGTCCTCTAAAATCATAAAAGATAATTCCCTGAGCATTGATTTGTCCACTCACCAAATACAAGGTCAATATCACATGATCCATCTGACCAAGGCTCAGGTGAAAGGGAAGATAAAAATAAGGATTATAGTAGCACAGGTGGTTCTGCTGACGATGACTGAGCCACTGAGCTCTTCACATCAAGGTGAAGACCAGGTGTCAACATCATATGGATGCACACATTTCAGAAAAGTGTTTTCTGCTTGATAAATACATACAATCCTTTCCCAAGTAAGATTTCTTTGTTTTCTTACTCTATTTAAGGTGTATGTTCCCAGCATATTTAATTCAGAGATCAAATTTCCCTTATCTTTTCATATCAACATTTTAGGTTTATAACTACAATTCCCATGACCCAGAAATTCTAAAATCAAGCTAATGGCCCTTCAAAAGTGCCACTCAAGGGCAACCTGAGAAATCACTCCTCTTCATCCGCCTGCCGCAGTCAGCACACTGTCATTCCCACATATAAAGGGAACTCCTTGGAGGCAGTTTTTTTTTTGTTCTCTCTATTCAGGAAAGTGTCCAAAATATTACCCTATTTTCTACATAGGTACCAAATACACATTACTGAAATCAGTTTTTTCCTTTTGCATCCCAAGTACGGATTTAACACATCATGTTTTTCCTTTTATCTTCACATATGGAATGTGCTCATTCATTTGTCAAAGTGAAAAATTTTAAGCCCTATACTATGGTAGGTTCTAGGCCAGATGCTTGAGATAGGTAAAAAATAAAACTGCCTCCTAAACTCTTAACAAGGAGACAAGTTATAACGTGGGAGATGAGAGATGCTTAGAGTCTTAGGGAGCACAATGAAGAGAAAGAGACATTTCACCCAGCTTCATGAATCAGAGAAGGCTTCTGGGCATTGAGGGAGTCTAACACACATCTATGAGAGTTAATGAAGAGCTGGTTAAGGAGTGTGGGGATTTTGCCAAGGGCACATTCCAGACCAATATGAGCCAAGACAGAAAGGAATGATATGTTTTTAGAGTAATATTTTTTAAATTTCAACTTTATTGAAATATTGTTGACAAATAACCTGTAAGATATTTGAAGTATACCTGTGGTGATTTAATATTCATATACATTGTGAAAGGATTCCCCCACCTAGTTAATTATCACATCTATCACCTCATATAGTTACCTATTTTTAGGGAAGGATGAGAATGTTTAAGTTTTCTCTTAGCAAAGCTCAGTTATACAACAGTGTTGTCAGTGATAGTCACCACAGTTTTCATTAGATCCTCAGGCCTCATTCATCTCCCACCTGAAAGCCTGTACCCTTGTACCAGTGTCTCCCCATCCCCTACCCCCACCCCAGGCCTTGGCAACCACTTTTCTGCTGTCTGTCTCTATTAGAGTAATAATTCGACATACAAAGCAGAAGAGCCAAGACATGGATCCAGGGAGGGAGGTAAGGGCTGATTACAGAAGGTTTAGTAGTCTGGATAAAGAGCTTCAGCCTTTCTCCAAAGCTATGAAACGACACAGTCACATTGGTGTTTTAGATAGATTAGCCTAGCAGCTGGCTAAAGATAGATGGCTAGGGAAAAGACTCCAGCCAGAGAGACCTGTTAGCAGGCTGTGAGCATAGTTTAGACAGGAGATGAGAAGGGCCTGAACTAGGTTGGCATTAGAAGGGATATAGACAGTGGAGAAGGCATAGGGGCAGATTCAAGAAAGGAGGAGTTAAGAACAACTGTGTGATTGGTAATGGACAAAGGACAATTGAGAGAAGAAAAGTAGGAGCTGCTCAAAGGAAAAATTGATGAGCTCCCCTATGCTTGTTTTGAATTTGAGGCGTATCTGGGCAATTCACAGATGACCAGCAGGAGATACATTTTACTGTCATCAGTACCTGGGTTTTTAGTAGAGCCATAAAGTGGGTGGCAACGCCCAGGAACAGTGTCAAGTACAAAAGATAGAACAATGCCACTTAAAGGGTCGTCAGAGGAAAAGGAGTCCTTTAAAGAGACAGTACAGAAGTAGTCTGTACAGACGCAGGAGATGAACCCAGAGACTCTCTTGTTGTAGAGGGCAAGGTACAAAGTTTCAATGCAAAACCTGAAAAATGTCATAGGAGTTTGAAAGGTCATGAGAGACCAGTGAGAGGATTGGGCAGAAGCTAAACTGCAGTAAATTGAGGTGTGATTGGGAGGTAAGGATTTCAAGACTGCCAGTGGAAACTAGTTTTTAAATACAATCTTATTGTGGAAAAGTTTAAACATATATAAAAGTAGAGAACAAGTCATAAGAAACTTCCATGGACCCATCTTCAAGTATCAAATTATGGCCAACCTTGGTTTATCCATAATCCCACCCAACTTTGCCCTCCCTGCCTCTGGATCATTGTGAAGCAAATATAACAATTCCACTTACTAAGAGACAAAAATAAAACAAAGTTTTATCCTCACAATAATTCCTTTATTAATTAAAAATCTATGGACTACTTTTTTTTTTTTTTTTTTTTTTGAGAGATCTGGATTGGGGGGAAAAGTCAGACTAGACAGTATCCAGTAAGAGACATGGAGTTGAGGGTAATGGCATATTTCTTTAAGAACGTTTAAAGATGGGAGCACCTTAAGCATTTTTCAAAGGGAAGGAGAAGCTGCCTCCCTCCCTGCCGCCACCATTCGGAAGAAGTTCTCTAACCATCTCTGCTGAAGTTCGCTTTGTGCCCTGGTCTTGTTTGGGCAGATCCATGAAGGCTCCTTACGGCCTTTACTGCAGAACTGCGCTGTATGGGGCTCAGCATGCCTCTCATCAGGGAACAGTTTGTCTCAGACATCAGCAGGGAGAAGAAAGCTTTGCCTCTTCTGAGCAACTCTTACACTGTTTATCTTACAGACTGTGAGTTTTATCATTGATGATGGTCTCCTTTTCATTTGGCTGCCGAAAGCTGACAATCAAATTTGTAGCCCACCTGTAGTAAGTCTGTGGGGCTTGGAGGCATGTCTTGCTAGGTCTCATCTTGTCATTGTTGTTTTTTCTAGCTCTCCTAGAGTAGCCTAAGTTTATGTATTATTGCATTCTATGTACTTTTTAAAAAATATTTTATTTCTTTATTTTTAGAGAGGGGGAAGGGAAGGAGAAAGAGAGGGAGAGAAACATCAATGTGTGGTTTCCTCTCACATGGCCCCCACTGGGGACCTGGCCCATAACCCAGGCATATGCCCTGACTGGGAACTGAACTGCAACCCTTTGGTTCACAGCCCACACTCAATCCACTGAGCTACACCAGCCAGGGCTGTATGTACTTTTATAAGCCATGTCAAACCCTTTATGAGACACAGCAAGATGTAATGAAGAAACAAAATGATAAATCTTCTTGCTCTGGCAATGGAAGGAAAAAGGGTAGGCTGAGCATAAGGAGCCCTCTGGAGGATAAGGAAGACCCAGGAGCTGGGGCTTTGACAGAGCAAGGTCCTAGAGAAAATACGGGGGAAGATGCAAGTGGGGCTAGTCACCAGGAGGGGCCTCAGCGCTTGGGCTGAAGGGAGGGGCTGAGGGTGGAGGGAGGGTGGTGGGGAGGCGGAGCCTGTGCAGCTAGTGACTTGGGACTCAGTGTTTTGTCCACATCCGGTCATCATGTCTTAACCCAAAGGAAGCTTCAATGAGGCCCATCTTACTCTGTCCAATCTGGGACCAAAAAGCCTCCATTTTGAAATTATATTTTGTAATTTCTAACACTAAGTGCTGAATTTCTATCTCCCAGTCTTTTATGGGGCATATTAAAAGTCAACTTCAGAATGTCCACTCTGAATGAAAAGAGGTCAGTTGAAAATCTGAACACCCAAAATAGAAATTTCTATTTACAAAAATATTTATTTTCATGAATATACCCATCTTAAGCATTTAATAAATAGCATTGATTATCATGTGGCCAGCACTATCCACTTAATAAACTGTTCTATGAATTAACTGAGCAATGAAAAAAACTGTTCCTATTGGAACTCTTTTCCATCATGCAGCTGAGATGATTTCATTTTAATTTGATTAGTATGTTCTTTTGTCATAATGTGAAACACTGTCTGATCTGCTGTTTTAATTAAGGCATCTTTTCATTAGATTAACCGTGGAGACACTATTAACCAAGGTTTAAAAAACTGCCTGAAAAAAATCAGGATTGTCCCTAAGATGCTCACCAAGAACCCAAGCTCTGCAATAAAAGTGGGTCTTCTTTGGGCAACAGTAAACAATATGCTTGATACACCTCACTTCACCAAAACAGACTTAGGATGTTGAAGCTCAAGCCAGCAATGCTGAAACTAAGTTTCTGCTTAAAACAAAAAACAAAAAGTGAGGTCCAGGCCTAGCCTACCACACACAGCTCACTTGAGGTGGAATAAGCATTCCATTCTTCACATTATACCGTCACAAGTTGAATTAAAATTCTTATAATTTTTTAAATACTTGGAATTATCCATTAGCACAACTTGCTAAATTTCTGAGGAATGGGATGCATGGAAACTAAAGACCTGAAGTTTCACAGCTCCCTTTAACCTTGCCTTGAAAATCAGAACGGCCAACAGTGAAGAAGCAATAATCCCTTAAAGGCACTGGAAAACCCTAACAAAAACATACATCCAGAGCAACTAAAGGCTGCAGAATTCTGGAGAATTACTAAACGAATCACACAAGCACATCATGAGGGTGTGAGGGTGTGCACCTGGACTGCGCTCTTTCAAAGCGTCCTAATCCAAAAGCACGTGCTCAGCCCGTGAGCCTCAAACTGCTGACCGCGATCCTGTTTAAAGAACGCTGTTTCATCGGGCTTTCTGCCAGGCTGCAGACAAGCCAGAATTTCCTCACACTTACAGTCAGCGTACGGAATGTGCCCATGAAGTCAATTAAGGACTCATTTATTAAAGAGTAGAACTATTCAAATTTCTGTAAGAGTTCCTCCTACTTAAGAGTTGAGGAATTTATTTAAGATTTATATAAAATTATAACCACTTACCCAGAAATAATGACTTTTACTTATCTATCTTCATTCCAAAAGTCCTAAGAATATATAACAATCATACAACTACTTTTTTGCAATTATACAAATATGTATTTAATGTACACAAACATTTAAATTATATAGTAGATCAGAAGTATTCTTAGTGATATTAGTTCAAATATACCAAAATATGTATTTTAGTGAGGAAAGACTTTATTACAGTGTGGTTGAATATACTTCTAGATGGATGTTTTATTCAGTAATCCTTTCTTAGCCAACTATACTCAGATATTTTTTTACTTTACAAGGAAAGCTATAACAATGCTTGTGTGTGCCATAAACAACCAAAAATATCTTGAATTCTGAATCACCCACTTGAACAAAAATGTATTCTTGGAACATTGATTTTCACTTAATGTACCAGAGAGGAAGGAGAGATGGAACCTCCCGAGGAGATGAATGTGCATTAGGTTAGTAATTTTAGAGCTTAGCCTGGGGTTCTCTCATATGCCGGCATGGGGTGGCCATCGGTGCTCTAACCTTCTGTAAGTTGCAAAAGGCATAGATGGCTTAATTTTCTTTTCTAACAAAACCATAGAATACAACAGTACTAAAAGGTGGGGGACAGTAAGTGAACCCCTACTTTAGGCCACAATTTCTCTTTGCACCAGCCAGTGGAGGCCACAACCAGAGCAGTAGCATAAGGCTAGATACACCTGCTCTTGAACCGGATTTGCTGTCGTGCTCAGTCCAAACCAGCAGAGAAGTAACGGAGACACAGAGGTAGGGCTGCCAGCTTTGTGTGCCTCTCTGAGCTAAGCATGCCTCTTATGGTGCTCCACTAGCTTGAAAGTGTCCCCAGCAAAGGAACAGAGAGGAGGACTGGGAGGACACACCTTCTGTCCCATGGATGTTCCCGACAGCGCTTGGCCCCATGACTCCCACCCAGCTCAGCCTGAGGGCTACCTTGCCCGGCTTATAAATCATTGACCACAGCTTTGAGGGTGATTCCGCAGCACAGAAGGTTAAAAATAACAGCATTTGCCTCTACTGGGTCTGAAGAGTACGCTTGCCTTGCCTGTGAGTAAATGCCCCTCCACACATTGTGCCTTTTTGCCTGGACAGATTTTCAGGCAAATTATGGGCTCCCTCCAAGCCTGACTTTGTGTGCACTAGCAATTTGCAAACAATAAATCTAACATGAAAAGGACTCATATAAATATAATTTTCCTAAATTTTTCATTTCAATTCTGTTAAATGCCCTCTTATTATTTGAATTTAAAATGTCTAAACACCACTTTCAAAGTGGCACAGAGGGATAAAAGGCAAGCATTATCCAGTTTTATCCCTCAGTATTTTGAAGCTCTATATTTACCTCATCACACTGGAGAAGAGGGTCACTTTGCAAGAAGCTTGTTTGAAAAAAAACACATTCACTCTATGAATGTCTTCGGGGCTCTTTTGGTCTTTCTGTCTTAGATACAACCCAGGAATTCTGAGCGTGGGCTGCCATCTGCCGCTGTCCCATCTCCTGCCTCTTCTTTGTTATGGCAACCAGAGGCCAAGAGTGTTCTTCTGCACCCCTTACCAGCACAAGAATCTTTGCTCGGGCCTTTCATTAAATCACTGCTGCTGCTGCTCTTGGAGATTTGTCATTGGCAAGGAAGATTGTGGGGCTGATAGTTTTGTAGGTACTCAATAGATACTTTGGAAAAATTGGGAGGTTGTTTTTTTAATACTTGAAATTCAAGTAGGAACACTGACCCTGGTCCAGACAATAATCTGACCTATAGAAATAATTCACACTTTCCATCCTTCTAGACCAGGGGTGTCAAACTCATTTTCACCGGGGGCCACATCAGCCTCGCGGTTGCCCTCCAAGGGTTGAATATAGAGCTCTTTGCCCCTAGTTAAGGAGTAGTTACACTTATACAGTCCTAAAATTACATTCAGCCCTTGGAAGGCAACCCCAAGGCTGATGTGGCCCCCGGTGAAAATGAGTTTGACACCCCTGGTCTACACTAAACCATAACCAACCACTGATGAGCTTAATGCAACCTATTTTGTCTCCTGCACTGACCCTTGCCCTCCCTTTCAAAAATAGCCCGATACATGGCACAGCCTTTCTCACACTCACTTTTTCTATATGCATGACTTCTGTTGTGCAACAAATGTGTCTGTACTGCAGGGTTTGGCAATGTCTGCAAATGGCACAAAATACAACATTGAGAGACAAGGTCAGGGCCGCCCCACCACCTGATTGGCCCTAGCTTCCTTCCCTCAAATAATCCAGCTTCCCCTCCTCTGTGTATTTCCTCTTCATTCACCCAGTGCTCTGGTCTCACCACTAAATGGCTGTTACAGCATCACGTCAAATGTGTTAATTGTCAGGTGGCAGCTCCAAGGTGTAGTAACACGTTTTTAAAGGACACTCTTGCCCTGGCTGGTGTGACTCAGTGGCTTGAGTGCCAGCCTGCAAACCAAAGGGTTACCCATTCGACTCCTAGTCAGGGCACATGCCTGGCTTGCAGGCCAGGTCCTCGCATGCAGAGCATGCGAGAGGCAACACCCTTTGATGTTTCTTTCTCTTTCTCCCTGCCTTCCCCTCTCTCTAAAAATAAAGAAATAAAATCTTTAAAAAAATAAAGGGCACTCTTGAAGGAGAAGACGGAGTGACTTTGAGGTGGACACTGCCATTTCCTCCAATCACATCAACAAGTCAGTAGTGATTCAGAAACCACTTCTGAAAGTTTGCCAGTCATCAAAAGAGTTCTTTTTATATCCTTTCTACTCTCCAAAGCTTTCCCACATATAGATTACTCCTTTTGAACTCCCAAACAACCTGTGAGGCAGGCAGAGGGAGGTAAGCTTGTCCCCAGTTTACCGAGTATGATGCTGAGTCCTGGAGAGGCTAACTGGGTCTCCGAGGGTCACACAGCTCATTGGTGTCAGCTGGGCAGCAGCAATACTGGACCCACAAGCTCCCCCAATAAGTGATTTTTGTCACCACAGAGGCAGTTCTCAAATTCCATCTTCTGGACACTAATGGCTGCATGGCACTTTCCATGAATGTCCCCTTCTCTAATTACCTGCCTAGCTCAGTCCAAGTGACTTCCAGAATATAAGACCCAGCTTTTTCAGCTGACCTTCTCTGATATATAGCAATATAATGAGGGTGTTGATGTTCTAGCATATGCTATTTCTGCTGTAATTGTTTGGGGGTGTTTTAAGTGGTATTATATTTGGGCCTGTGCTAAGGGTGCACTTTAAAAATCAAATAAGTAGAAATAGGAAGTCTAAAAGTCCCTAACAGTTAAACCCAAGCCTCCCAAGTGGGAAATAAAAAATCTCTTCACATACAGCAGGTCCTTGAATAATACCTCATTCAACATCATTTTATTATAATGTTTATGAGATGCTATAAGAACTTAACTCTTGTATATATTGATTAGCCTGTAGTAAAATTGGTTTTCTTATCTGTCATTTCAATGAAAGTCACAAAACCTATTGATGGTGTTAAGGGGGACTTATGTATCCTATTCTGTATATGCTAAGCCTTAAACTATTTTGTTCTTTTTTAATGTATTTATTTATTTATTTATTTAAATTTTTTATTGTTGTTCAGTTACAGTGGTCCTCAGTTTTCCCCCATTACTCTCCCCTGCCCTACCCACCTGCCTCTAATATTCAATTCTCCCTCCCATTGTCCATCCCATGAGTCCCCTATTCATGTTCCTTGACTGGACCCTTCCCCTTCTTTCCCCTATTATCCTCCTGCCACTGCCCTCTGGTCACTGTCAGTTTGTTCCTTATTTACATGTCTCTGGTTCTATTTTGCTTGCTTGTGTGTTTTGTTAATTCGGTTCCACTTATAGGTGGATCATATGGTATTTGTCTTTCACCGCCTGGCTTATTTCACTTAACATAACGTTCCCCAGTTCCATTCATGCTGTTGAGAATGGTAGGACCTCCTTCCTTCTTTCTGCTGCGTAGAATTCCATTGTGTAAATGTGCCACAGTTCTTTGATCCACTCATTTGCTGATGGGCACTTAGGCTGTTTCTAGCATTTGGCTATTGTAAATTGTGCTGCTATGAACATTGGGGTGCAGAGGTTCTTTTGGATTGGTGTTTCAGGGTTCTTAGGGTATAATCCCAGCAGTGGAATTGCTGGGTCAAAAGACTGATCCATTTTTAGTTTTCTGAGGAAATTTCATACTGTTTTCCACAGTGACTGCACTTGTCTGCAATCCCACCAATAGTGCACTAGGGTTCCTTTTTCTCCACATCCTCACCAGCACTTGTTGTTTGTTGATTTGTTTATGATGGCCATTCTGTATTTTGTTCTTAAACTGCACTTTCTGTGTCATATTGGGAACCATGACTATCAGACAACGGAGATGGATATTTCGTGTCGGCAATGAATCCCTCATGGAAGGTTTCATTTAGAAGAAAGTTCATGAGGTTCATCATGGGGGGCGGGGCCACATTGCTCTTGGGTAGCACAGAGACTGGAGGGCTTCCCTCATCACTTCAGCATGGGTTTCATAAAATTGCCTCACAGGTCACAGACCACTGAGTGTCCTTCTAAAGACCCATTTTCTGACTGACGATGTAGAAAGTTCCCAAGTCCTGTTTGACAATAATTAATGTTGCTTTCCATGTAGCTTTGTCTGCTTGGACACTACCACCAAATGACACAAGGCTAGGCATGCTCTCCTTTCTCAAACACCATCCCGAGCTCTCCACTGCCTCCCGGTTCAAGCCTGAGTCCCTCTACCTGGCCTGTGAGACTCTCCCTAGCACAGTCTGAGGCTGCCTTTCTAGCCTTATGCCTGACTCCATCCTGTGTTTCACACTGACTCAAGTATTTCCTTTTCCTCACAAACACCCTAAACTCTCCTGCTACAGTATTCACTCGTCACTTCTTTCACCTAAGTACTCTGTCCTTTCTCTGCCTACCTGATTCCCACTCAGTGTGAAAACTCCAGCTCATAATCTGTCTTTGCCCCAAATGTACCTATGTATGTACAACTGACCCTTGAGCAACACAGGTTTGGACAGCATGGGTCCACTTATATGGGGATTTCTTTTCAATCAATACTGTAAATGTGTTTTCCTTATGATTTTCTTAGTAACACTATTTTCTCTCACTTCATTGTGAGAATACAGTATATAATACATACAACATACCAAATATATGTTTACTGAGTGTTTGCTACTGGTAAGGTTTCTGGTCAACAGCAGGCTATTAGTAGTTAAGTTTTTGGAGAGTCAAAAGTTCAGGTGGATTTTCAGTGCCTTTATCCCCCAGCGGCACATGCTTTCACCCTCGTTTTAAATTGTTACACTGTACTTAATGCAACCAATTTGTTCATGCTAGATGTTTAGTACGCATGGTTGGGTAAGTGGATAGATCTCACGCATCTACACCACTATCTTACAAGGCAGGAAGGAGCAGTAGGATCTCAACGTCAGTCGGTGAATTAGCAGAACATCAGCGAAAGCGTTGTCCTTTGTGCAGTCTGCTCTTCGCATCTGGCCCGCTCTTCCCCATTCTGTGACCCAGGGCCTCGGTAGTTCACCTCAGTCGAATGTGCATAACCACCACACCAGTGCATAGTGAGAACGTCTGGGAGTTTTTCTTTTAGGACTCCAGAAATTTTGAAATAATAATAATACTTTTTTTCCTAGGTTTTTTTTTTTTTTGTTAGTTTGTTAGTTTGTTTGTTTGTTTGTTTGCTCATTCTTACAAGGTTGTGTGGTTCAGGAGGAGCTAAGGGAAACAAATCCTGAACAAAAAGTCAAGATCCCAAATGGAGGCTAGAGGCCTGCCCACCTCGATTCCCAGGGCGCACCAGCAAGGCAGTCTTAGTGAACAGTTGAGCTTGTTGCTCCTCAGCGTCCCGCCTGCCTGCATGGTTTCTGAGGTGTGACCGCAGATCGGACCTAATGAAACCCAACCAGCAGGGTCACAGGGCCGCTGGAGCATGAGTCTGCATTTCTCAAGTTAGTGTAACAGAATCTGAGCCGCACACAGTGGATGGTGGGCCAGGAGGCTATCTGGTAGCCAAGGGCACGGCTGGGGCTGCAGAATAACAGCATGAGGCTGTAAGTGGATGCCATCTCAGGACCTTTAGCCAGTTAATCATCTCAATCACCCATCTTTTATTCATAAACAAAAGGAGCGATGTTTTCTTTTCACTGCTCCCTTTGCCCCTTCGGGTTACACCAACAATATGCTGTCCTTACTTTTTCCCTTCGTCACATAAAATGCACCTGGCATAGTTAAAGCGTCTCGTCGCCATGGATGTCAACATGAACACTGGACCAGGTTGGCCGATCACCATCACTCCCAGAGCCAACATAGCGCTTGCAGTTTAAGGGCAAAGCTTTAAGTGGTTCTTCAAACCTCATTATGACTGTAAAACCAGAGAGGTAAGACAAATAACCAGGTAATCTGAGGCAGGAGTAAGCCTTACTACCCAATAGCCCTTACCGTTATTTCAATTATCCATTTTATTTCAGCCTTGAAGAAGTTTTTAAATCATAGAGTCTTTTGTGTCTTAAATGTTAAAAATTCTCAGCAATAGCAAATCCGTCAAACTTACTCCCGCAGGGAGCCCACCTACAATGTGAAGTCACACCACCTTGATGGCTGTCCTGTCTCCACAAGGCCCACATTCCTTCCTCAGACCGAAGCCTGAGGAAGGGCCTCAAATGTCATGGTGATTAAAGACGAAGGCTTTGGAGTCAGACTTCTGGGCGTGGCCCTCACTAGCTACACAGCCTCAGTGATTCTCTCTGGGCCTCAGTTTCCTCCTCTGTAACCTGTGAATAGTAATAACAGTACCAACTCACATGATTGGTGTGGTAATTAAGTGGATTAATGCATGGGAGGTCAGTAAATGTTAGCTCTTATCTGCCCGGTCTTAAATTTAGCCGTGATCCATTGTTTTGGGAATTGTATGGGTCCTGGAAAAATATGGCCTAAGTTCATCTATAATAAGGGAGAAAGAACACAAACTATATCTTTTTTTTTTTTTTTTAATGTTCAAGTCTTTAGATCAGTGATTCTCAAAGTGTGATCTGGGGACCCCTGCAGATTCCCAAGACCCAAGTCCTTAAGGTCAAAATTGTTATTTTCTTTTACTGAGAAGTAATTAATATAGATCACTGTATAAGTTCACACAGCACAATGGCTTGGTCGATACTGTGAAATGATTACCATAGTAGGTACAGCTGACATCCATATTCTCATGTAGATGCAATGAAATGAAGGAAAAGAAGAAAATAACAAGGGAAGAAAATTTTGTCCTTGTGATGGGAACTTTTTTTTAATTAACTTTTTTAAGATTTTCTTTATTTATCTTTAGAGGGGAAGGGAAGGAGAGAGGGTGGGAAATATCAATGTATGGTTGCCTCTCGTGCAAACTCTGCTGGGAACTGTCCTGCAACCCAGGCATGTGCCCTGACTGGTAATCAAACCATGATCCTTTGGTTTGCAGGCCTGTGCTCAATCCACTGAGCTACACCAGCCAGGGTCAAGAACTCTTAGGATTTACTCTCCTAACAGCTTCCCTGTATGCCCCCAGCAGTGCCATCTCCAGCAACACCATGTTTGTGACACCAGAATGTTCCCCCTTTCCCACTCTCATTCTTTCATGGATGTGCAGTGGAATTTTCCAGAGGCTACACGCCATGCAGTGATGTCATCGCCTAACAGTTAGTGGAATGTGTGCTTGTACCTTCTTGCATTTTTAATATTCTCAGTCATCATTTCTGACAGGGTACGCAGCAACAGCTATAACCCACCTAAACAAATCTCTTTGGCGTGCTCAATCGTGTTTAAGAGTTTAAAGGGATCCTGCAACCAGAAATGCTGGGGCCTCTGCTCGACCATTCCCAGTTGAAGTCACCCTCCCTATCCATCTCAAAATCTCCAATGCAAAAACACCAACTTATGCTTAACTTTGAGACTCTGCCCCCAAAGACAGGCCCCTGAAGCTGCCATTCTGTGTTTCAGGCTGCCTGGGTCTGACTTCCCTGGTGACGAGTGGCTGTGGGACAGTGAGAAGCACGGCCATCGCCACTCCATGATCCGAAGAGTCAAGAGGTTCCTGAGTGCCCACGAGCACCCCCCCAGCCCCAGGAGCAGAAGCTATGGGAGGCAGGCCAGTGACAGCTCCATGCTCTTCCCTCAGAGAGACCTCAGCCCAGTCAAGGATCTGCTCAATGTGCCCTCGAGGAGGGCCCACCGCACCTCCCGGAAGCAGTTCTCCCCAGAGGGGAACCCCAAGCTGTACTCCAGCCTGGGGGAGCTGTCCATGATCAGGGAGACCAGCCGGACGAGCACCCTACAGAGCCTGACCCCACAGTCCAGTGTGAAGGCCTCCCCCACCAAAATGCCTCAGGTCCCCGAGGTGCTGATCACAGCACCAGGGCCCACGTCAGACGACCCGCACTGGGACTCCACGGCCTCCATCCAGAGCTTTAAGTTCACCGGGGTTCAGCCAAGCAGCACCAGGCAGAGGGAGGACCCTGTGGGACTGATCCTGTTTCCCTCAGGGGAAGGGACACCTCCTCCAGGCCCCAGGCTCCAGACTGTTTCAGCTGAAGCTGAGAAGAACATTTTCAAGTTTGCCGCTGAGGAAGACCCTTTTGAGAATGACAAGATCCCGAAAAGGTGGAGCCTCCCGGGGTTCCTGGAGTCCAGCCACACCGCCCCGGCAGGCCACATAGAGCCTGAGAACCCTGAGCCACCTCTTTTGCTTGACACAGAAACATCCTCAGAGACCAGTGGTATCACCTTTGTGGCTGGCTCTCAGACCTCTGCTGACGTGCTGTATTTAATGGAAAACCTGGACACCAAGGAAACGGATATCATAGAATTTAACCACGAGCAAAGAGAAGAATGTCCCAGAGGAATGCCAGAAAGTTCTAAGGCCTGGTTCTAGTCTAAATTCCTACTTTCCCAAAAGTTCAACCTTAGTTCCAGAACACACCTATGGGCTGGTTAATTTTTTTAAAGAACAATCATACTGCATAAGCTATTTAAAATTTGAAGGGCATTATAATCCTGACTTTTTCAGAACTAATAAAATCAATCTCATCCACATCATTTGCCACAAAGTGGTTTTCATGGGCGCTACACAGGCCACAGTGATCTCTCTTAACCAAATAAGGAATCTTAAATATGTGTATGATTTATAAATTGATAGACTGTTAGCTTTGGAAAGCACCTCATAGGTCACAACCCAATGCCCTAGTTTTGCAATAGGGAGACAAAGAATTCCCTATTTGTTTCCTTTGTTTTTCTTCTTGCCTTCAATTATAAAGACAGGGAGATGGATCATTAAATGCCTCAAAAGCCTCGTTCTAATTATAATATTTTTGTTTGAGGCTTTCTAACCATTTCACTCCCACTCAATCCACTATTATTATCACTCCCATACTCTTAAGCTTCATCAGCATCAGAAAGCTTCATCTCTCTCCAATTTCCTCTTCTACTTTCACGACTTCATTTTTCTCTCTTCCCCTTTAGTCTCCCATCCTTATCTCCTCCCTCTTCTTCCTAGTCTTGCTCCTTCTCTAATGACTCATCTGTCCCACCTTGCAAGTTATAACATTTTCTCTTACCAACTCTGTTGCTTTCTTCTTGGCATGATTTTCAAAATACGAGGCATCCACAAAGCCTCCAACAAAAAAAACCAATGACATCAGCAAATCCAGCTCGACACACTTCCAGCCCCGTGGTGGGGGGATATGGGTGTCAACACTCTCCCACCACACCCTCAGCAGCCACAGCCATTTCCTTCTGTGTCCACTGTAGGTCTGGAACACTGGAGAAAACTGAGGCCAAGATGGGCGTGAAACTTGTGCAACCAAATGCTATGGAACCAAAGAATGACAAAGCTTGAATGTATTTTACTCAAACTCTTAAAGCAAAAATCCCAACCATGTCACAACATGGGACCAGTGACTGTATCTGCCAGGTTGTTTGGGACAAGATAGGATGTTGGAGCTGGGGGTTTCGGGGGGTCCAGGACTGCACCATGGGGATGGGCGTGGACTCACTCCAAGGAGCTTTGGGGTGGCTGGCTGTTGGGGGCCCCAATTTTGTCTGGAAGGCCATGTCTTATGAGTACTGCTCTCCTATTTCTGTCATATGATGAAGCTTGACTACATATGGTTTCAGAAATAAAATAACTCTAATAGCTACCACTTACTGAGTGCTCACAGTGTTCCAGGAAGCAGCATGTAATGTTCACAGATGACCTCACTAATCCTCACAGGAATCTTACGAAGTAATACACTATTGCCTCCATTTTCAAGGTGAACAAAAACAGAGGCTTTGGAGAGGTAAAGTAATTTGACTAAAGACAGCCAGGGAGTGGCAGGACTCAGTCTCAAACCCAGATTTCTCTGACTCAGGAAATGTGCTCCCTCACTGCACCGTGTGCAAGGCCCTGAGGCTGCCGGCAGTTTGCCCAGAATTCTGGAGGATGCCTGAGGAGAACCGAGCCTGAAGCTCTCCAGCCTCGGAGGCCTCCCTGCTGAAGTCTGCCTGCATCTTTTGTGCATGCGTTCAGGAGGGCATTGCTCCACCTTTGAACCCTGGCCATAGCCCTCTATATTTTTTCTGAAAGAAGAAAGTTGGCAGGACCCTCCCTTCCCTTCCTCAACTCCCCCTGACATGCAGTGTTATGATTGGCCCATTTTCACAGGTCATCACAGCAGCCAAATGGACCACTCCAGCTGCATGACAGCCATGATGCTTACTTTAACTGGCCTTTCTCAAAGGACCAAAAGAAAATAATATCAGAAGAAATGCCGTACATGGATGGTTTTCTTGGTTGGTAGACAGTGTTACTACCTGGTGAGGCAGTGATACCCCCAGAGCATCCACATACACTAGGGGACCAGGCTCTGGCATGACACCTCTACAAGGCAGGAACCTAACCTTCTCCCAGCCTTGCTCTTCTCTCAGATATTTCAGCAGAAGTCCCTCTACTCTCCTCTCTTTGGCTTTATCCATTGCTCAAATGCAAATATATCTACTTAGCTGCTTGTGAAATATCAATTTTTGGTGCCTAAGTCCAAGGTGATCAATTATGCACCTTGAGAAACAGAATCATATGTTTTGTGGGACCCAAGGGAGTGTGGCTTATCTCTGCTTTCATCCATCCCTCATGCGCCTTTGTCCAGAGAATTATTTAATTTCCTTGATATTTCATCAAAATCTGCGGTGGCCTCCTATTTCCTCCTTGTGCTGCAAACTGAACAATGATCCATTCATTGAGCTAGCACCTAGGTTTCTGATTTTTCCAGTAGAACAAGTGGAGAGTGACATGTAATCACTGTTTAATTGGCATTTACTTGACAGACATGACTGATTACTCTAGTAAATTTATCTGATTTACTAATGACATGTAGCATCCCTTCATATACTTCTTAATTCTGTTGGGACCCTGCTTTTGAAAATTGCCTTTTCAAGCCCTTTGCCCTTTTATCTATATTTCTCCTGTTGCTTTTCAGGAGTTCCTTCTGGGTTTTGGAATGATGATAGACCTGTGGTGGTTTGAGACATCGCAACAGTCTTTTCCAATCCTTTGTGTGTCTGGTAAAAGTATCACTGGCATTCTTTGTTGAATAGAAATCCATAATTGTGATATAATCAAGTGCATCAATATTTTTGTTTTATTCTTTTGAGGTTTTGAAAAAAATCCTTCCCCACCTCTATGTCCTGATTATTCTCCTACCATTTTTTCTATTATCCTCACAACACTAGGTAGGGATCCAGTTTTATTTTTCTCTATAAAGTGAGTGAGTTTCCCTCGATCCTTCCTATTAAAAGACCAGTTATAAGTTCCATGGATTTCTTGCAAATCAGAGACTGGTATGAAATAAAATAGAATCTGAGAGAACTAAAAAATAGGGTGGTATGAATGGAAAAGAGAAATCTGAGTCCTAATCTCATAAAATTCTAGCTCCTCCCCACAGAATACAAAATTTCTCCAAATGTATCATCCATTCCTATCTTCCAACTGGTGATTCTCACCCCCCCCCCCCCACTTTCAAGTGTCTGGAGTGTGTGAACTTGTGACATTGCTCTATGCAAAAACCCACTAAAAATAGGCCTGTCTGTGATCAGGCTGAGCCTAAACTGCAAGAGTAAAGCTTGATACACAAGGAGCTCTTGCTGAAGAAGAGCCAGTGGTGGTGGTACAGGGGTAGTTCAGGGCCCTTCAACACTCAAAAGAAGGCTGGATGGACTCCAGACAGGTGGAGTCCGCCACCAGACTATACTCAGGGCCCTGGGTCAGCAGGGGTGGAGGAGGTATTCAAGGAGGTATACCAGTAGGCCAGCACTGCTCGATCCTGCTGCCTGGGAGCCGTTCTGGGTTCCTGGGGCTTTCCCGCAGCCTGGGTCTTCACTCTCCTATAACAGGCTGTGCTCAAAGGTGGGTGGATGTTGGGTGTTTGCTGCCATGCTTGAGACACTTGCAGATGGTTCCAAAAGAGAATTTATCTCATCTTCTCTTTATTCCTCAAGAAATGAAGCTTTCTGAAATTGGAAGCATCCTTGATATTAATAATAAACTCATTATTTATCCATGTGGTCATTGGACCTTACACATTCTAAAGGGAAAAACAATTGTCAAGATTAGAAAACACTTTCAAACAAAAGACCAGATAGAATTTTTTCCCCAGTAAAAATGGATTTTGATTACTTTTATTACTAAACAATGCAAGAACACAAGCAGGTTCCTGAATGACACAGGCAAACTCTTGAGGTTTGCTCCTCCTAGCCAGGATTCGGAGGCTCTGTGCCCTCTGCTGCCCCGTCAGGGAAGAAGGTCCAGGGCTGGCTGAGGGAGAGCAGGTGAGATACCACAGTTCTCACAGGGACGGTGCAAGCAGAGCAAATACTCTCCGCACCCCTTCCGCTGGAGTGTAAGCTCTGCTCACTGTCTCATTCAACTCGCGGATCCCTGGTGCTGCGGACAGTGCCTGACACATCTCAAAAAAAAAAAAAAAATTAGATGAATGAATGCTTGAAAGAATGAATGAATGAACGGATTACTCACACTAGATCTAGATCCAAAGTTAGGAAACCTAAAATCTCAGTCAAATATGACCACGACCTTAGCTGCCTGGTCTCAACCAAGTTATTTGAACACTCTGGACTTCATCTTGCTCAACTCTAAAATGGGTAGTTAGACTAAGTGATTAAGGTTCCTCTCGATGCTGTTCCAGTGAAATTCTCAAGATCCTATATATGGGAGGATAAGGAAGAGGCAGTTATGATGGACATTGAGAAAATGGACCCAAATGGCAGAAAGAGATAAAAAGAGTAAAGAGGTAAGGAAGGGCAGAACTAATGCCTACTGGGTACTTGGGTGTGCCGAGTGTTTTCACACATCTCTTCAATGGATCTTCACAAACTACTATCGCTTATTGCATGGGAGGAAATAGAGAAATTAAATAACTTGCTGAAAGTTTGACAACAGTTAAAATTTCAATCTGGGATTTGAACCCAGTTCTCTTAGGTGCATTGCTGATTCTATGATTCCACACTACTTCCAAAAACAATTAACTAGAACAACAGATTAGCAGTTAACTATACAGCCACTCAACCTGCCCCACCGACAACCTCAGAAGGTAGTGGGGAACCTTGGGAAGCCAACATGTATTGAACACCTACTATGCACAAATGCTACACACATGTTCACACAAGTCTCATAACAAACTGTGCAGTATCACTATGTCCATTTTACAGATAAGGAAACTGAGGTTCGAGGAAGCAAAATAGTGTGCTCATGTTACAGAGCTGATAACCAGCAGAACTGGAATTCAAAATCGGGCCTGCACATGAACCGTGAAGTAAGCACATCATTTTCCTGAAGGACAGCCAACACTAGAGCTTCTGTCTCTACAAATGGCTTTTGTGCGGCTGCACCTCATTTCATGATCCCTTCCTTCACCGGGAACAGCTTAAACTCCGGGATGTGATACAGGGTTGTACTCCGTCATTAGTCAAAGCTGCTTTGGGTGCCTGAAACGAGTCTGTGGATCCAGGGCAAGACCCTGAATTGCTCCTTCTCTGTGCACACGTGAGGGGTATTTGTGCATGGCTGCATCCCCGAGCACAGGGTCACATTAAATGTGTGTGACGTGCATGAATTCAACTATGACCTGGATGAGGGAAAGACAAGCACTTATATGCATGTATAAAGAAAAGAGCCTCCTCGCTTCCACCCTTCTCCCCAAGGAACGCATGCCTCACAGTGAGTGGGAGGCGGCAGATGTGAAGCCCACCGGAACAGCCTCATATCGGATGTGCTGAGAGAGAGTCTGGTGTTTAAAGTTACAACACTAGAATTTCTCAAACAAATCAGCTCCTAAACACAAGCTCACCATTTCCGCTGCAGCTCTACTAAAAAATCTTCACTGATTTTTAGCATCCAGGCTTGTAGACTTCCTGAGAAACATGCTTTATTAGTGCCCAACATAGTCCCTTTCTGAGAGATTTTCAGTGGTAATTTTCACTCTACGAATTTTCTCATTAGGTGTTCAACGTAGGGCCTAACCCCTACACAAAGTTACTGATATGTTCATTACCCGAGAGTTGATACTGGGGCATTCCAGAAGTACCAGCTTCCATGAAGAGAAAGTATAACAGTAGAAGTATATAAAGCAATTTTACTGAGTCTGGTTTTTTGTCTTTTTTTTCACACTGAGCAGAATAATATTTACCAGTAAGTTCCTCTACTTAGTGGCCTGAAACAAAATTAGATACAAAACTTTGGTCTGTGGTGGAAAACTGATGGTTGGTAGTTTGAATCTGATTTTCTGAATGCTCTCTCTTTGCCAGGATTCTCCAGTTTACCATAGTCTCCACCACTCTCAACCGCCCTCCATTAGGCCTGCTTCACTCAATTGTGGCCTACTTGATCCTGGTGGGTGCCTTGAGTTTTCAATTCTTTTACTAACGCATCACCAGCTCCATGCAGACCTCAGCCACTGCTTGCTCCCTAAACTGTGCAAAGAGGGAAAGAATAAGAAGATGAAAAGCCAGCGCCTCAGGTCATCCTTCTACTTACTGCTGTAATCTCCCAGCTGCACCACATGTCTCTCCACTCACACATGTCAAACCTGATTTCTTTTCTCACTCTGACCTGCCTCTCTGGTACAGCCTTAGCATCTCCCTGGCGGCATGACAGTGCAAATCATTTGAGACACAGGGACTCCCAGCACTAATCACCTCACTTGACCAGGTCCTATTGGCAGCAGGCCTTGCAGGGATGTCAGATCCCAGACGACCCGGGAACAGCATGTCATTTCTGTGTCTTTCCCACTGGAGTAACTCGAGCCTCTCCGCATGGCTTCACGTAGCCACAGCTGCTGCTCACAGTAGCTGGCAAGCTGGTTGTCTCCTGTGATGGGCAAAGGCAGCCCGAAGCCTGCTATTTTCAGACACCAACCTCAGAACCCATCAGTCGGTCCGGGGTCAGCTCCAGAGCAAGTGGCACAGAGCTGAGTAGCAGGGACAACTGCAAGGAGTGGGGAGACGAAAAATTATGTAATTTTTAAAAGTCAGCTTCAGTCTCCTAAGGAAAGGGCGAGTCAGTAAGCAGAGAAAGAAGAAACAGCGAAGAGCTGGCGAACCCTGTTGGTGTGGGGTTGGGGATGACTGGGAAGGTCAGATGCCCTCAGTGCTTGGGAAACAAAATCCTAAAAGTCACAAAGGATCAGAAGTTGATAGAAGACAGGATCTCAGGAGAAATACCAAATACAAAAGCAACAACACTCCTGCCCTTACCGGTGTGTCTCAGTTAGTTGGAGTGTCATTCCGTATACCAAGTGGTCATGGGTTTGATCCTTGGTCAGGACACACACCTAGGTTGTGGGTTCAATCCCCAGTCGGGGCACATATGGGAGGCAACCAACTGATGTTTCTCACATTGATGTTTCTTTCTCTCTTTCCCTCCCTTCTTCTCTCTCAAATCAATAAACATTTAAAAAAAAAAGAAAAGAAAAGAACACTCATGTGTTGATGGACACCAGCTTCGTGTGGCCAGCACCCAGTCCAGAGTCACTTCCCTCAGAGTGTACTTCCAGCGGTGCTCACAGAGCCTGAAGGAGAAGCCCTGAGGAGTCTTGAGTACAAGAGTAGGAAGCCCAGCGTTGGATCAGAAATGACACTGTTCCTCAGTGTCCCATCAGCACTTGTGGGGTCTGGCCTCAGCCACCAGGACAGTACTCTGCAGCTGCCTCACCTCTGTTACCTGAGGCCAAGGGGGGGTCAATGCCACCTCCATGCATGGCTTCTGCAAACACCACTCTGTTGTTGCCCCACCAAACACACAGCCAAATGCAGACAGAGGCACAGCTCCTGAGATCCGGAGCTGCCCAGAGCGACCTTCAGAACTCGAAACCACTGACACACGCACAGCCCCATCCCTCCTGGAATTGGAAGGAGCAGGTGAGGATCATGTGAGCACTACGCCACCCTGCACAGTGCCAGCTGGGTACCAGGAATGCACCTTCCTGGTGTGTTTTTCAATGGTGAAGGTTATGTAAGGCAGATCAACAGTCTTCTGGGGTCCACAGTGTCCCAGGGGCGCAGAGGGCAGGGTGGGCTCGTTTTCACCTTATATCATACTCATAAACCCACATTCCAAACATGGTCAGGTTGTGTAGGCTGAAACACCTGCCACTGCTTGTGAAAAGTTACTTAACCTTTCTGTGGTTTCCTCATAGATAAAATGGAGATAATAGTAATCCCCATTATTGTGAGTATTTAATGAGTTCATTCATACAAAACTCATAGTACGTGGCCTGTCATACAGTAAGCAGTTAATGCTTGCTATTACTACTATGTCATTATGTTGTTAAGTAGTATGGTGGTTAAGAGCCAGGACACTGGGCTCTATTCGGGCTCAGACACTTCCTAACTGGGTGACTTAGGACACATTACCTGATGTGCCTTTGCCTCAATTTTACCAACAATAAAGTGTATTTATGCCAGTGCCTTCCTTATCGGGTTGTTTTAAAAAATTGAGTGGTACCCTAGCTGGTGTGGCTCAGTGGATTGAGTGCCAGCCTGTGAACCAAAGGGTCACTGCTTCGATTCCCAGTCAGGGCACATGCCTGGGCTGCAGGCCAGGTCCCCAACTGGGGGCGCGTGAGAGGCAACTGATGGATGTTTCTCTCCTCTCGCACATTGATGTTTCTCTCCCTCTCTTTCTCCCTCCCTTTCTCTCTCTCAAAATAAACAAGTAAATAAAATCTTTCCAAAAAAAATAAGTGAAATGGTGTATATGAAGCAATTACACTACCTGATGCAAAGTTGTAACAGAGTAATCATTAATTATCTTTATTAGTAGTTAAAGAGATGAGTCTGACTTTAGAGCAAAAGTAAAATTTGAGAATGTTTAATGTTACTTCCCAGAAGGTATAAAAATGACTCTTTGCTGATTCAAAGATCTAGGTACATAATTTCTTAAATATCCTGCCTCACACCAGTTTGATAAAACAGAATATAGCAAACTTCATTTGCAGAAGCAAAGGCCAAAGTGGGGAACAAAAGTGGGGTGTTTCTCAAATGGCCTGGTCCAGCCTGCCTCCCAGGGACAACGCTTCAGCAGCTGAGCCCAAGCCGCAGAGGAGGGCCCTCCAGTCTTACCCATCTAAACTGAGGGTGAAGCGATGTTGGTCCCTCAGGGCTGCCGCAGGTTGTCAGATGCACTTGAAATTGCCCCTGGGGGAGGAGATTTGCAACAGGGGCTCAGCTGGGCGTAATCAGGACCACCCTTAGGTTGGGTGGGGGCCCTGTCTATGTAAACAATTTAAGTCACTCCAAATCAGCATGTCCTTTCTGGAGGCCCAATCTCACACACAAAAAAAAAGAAGAAAAAATTGAAAACTACAGTGGCCCCCAGGAGTGATCCATTCGACAGACAGGTCCCTCCTGGAACCAGGGCCTGATACAGGGCAAAGGGCAACCCAAAAGCCTCAGGATGCTCTGCTGGGTTGGCATTGCACCCCTCACCAGCCCCAGCACCAGGGAGGGACTTGAACATATGAAAGTTTAGAGGAATGTGCTCCAAGAATGAAGGGGCTTGAGGGACAGGAACAAGGCTTACCAGGGGCCTGCGTCCTCCATCCCGTGCTCTAAGATGATAAAGGAGAAAGTAAAAGAAGGAAGCATGCATGAAGGAGGAGAAAAAGGGGAAAGGCAAAAATAAGAGAAGTATCCCACATAATCTCCCAGGCCAGCTCAGTGACACCCATGCCACAGGTGGCCTGTCTCCTCCTTAAATTCTGGACAAGAAGCCCAGACACCCGCCCTGTAACGCAAGGGCATTACCACATCGGGACTGAGGGCAGCCCAGTCACACATTCTTAAAACTTTTTTTAACATTAAAATTGCTAACAAAGGGGCTGTTCATCCCAGAGATTCCAAGAAATTGGCAGCCGAGAATCTTCTCAGGAGGGAGAACAATGCAATAAAGACAAGTGTGTTATCTGGCATCAAGGAGGTGATGCCACAGGCCCTTCCCAGGTATGCTCAGCACCTGGGGACATTAGTCCTATAGAAGAAAAGTCAACTAGGACAAAGTGACCCAGAAGAGGGACCAGGAACTGGGAAAGAGTTTTGTTTAGGTTACTTAGAAACCACCAAACCGTCTGGTTTCGGTTAGGTAGTCATAACTTCTGCTTTGGCTTCTGTACACCCAGCTTCTGATAAGGACACCTCAACCCTAGAGTTATTGTCGCATCAGCTTCTGTACCTCCTGCTTTTGCCACATAGGATATGACATCCAGAGAGCAATAAAAGCCCTGCCCAGCCAAGGTTCAGGGCCCAGAATTTGGAGACTGCCTCCTCTGGGTCCGAGTATATGTAATAAAGTCTCACTCCATTACCCCAATCGCACCAGAGTCATTATTTTCTGAATTATTTTCCATAACATTTTGGTTCCCTGACCAGGAAGCGACTCATGAGAGCAGGCTGTTTGCCTCCGGTGAAGGCGGCCGGGACTGATGGGGCAAGCTAGCAGCCGGAGGGAAGCACATGCCCCGGTGATTTCAGGTCCTGGAAAGCTGTGTCTCACCTCCGCCTGGGGTTCCAAGCCGCCCTTCAACCTGGGCAGGTGGGGAAAGCAGACTGAGGCTTGCCTGGAAGGCGCCGAATCAGTAAGTGCCCCGGGGACCAGACCCAAGCCCAGAAAAGAGGGCTGATCACCCTTTTTAGGCCCCAGTGGCCTCAGATATCTGGACCAGGTTTCTCTCTCTCGGGAGGGAACTCAGGCCCTAGTGGCATCAGATATCCAGACCAGATTTCCCTTTCTTGGGGAGGGAAAAATAATAAACTCTGCGAAATTGTGTGTGTGAAAGAGAGTGAATGTGTTTGTGGCTCCACGGGCGTCAGCCTATGGAGCATGAGTGGGCCCTAACCTGCAGTTCCTCGGTTTGTTATATGGCATAACAGCTGGGAAGCTAACCCGCACTCTACGCAAGCAGCCTTAACTAAGACAGACCTAAGTTCCTCATGAGAGGAGAGGGCAGGCGGGCAAGTGAGAGAGCCCTGAAACCCTTTGTTTGTCTGTGCCGTCAGGGGAGGAAACGTGGGGAGTGTATGGGCAGAAGGAAATCCGCCAGGACTTGCCACTGGCCCCACTCCAGAAATCATAGATTTGAAACCTGGGGCACAGCCCCGCTGTCTCAGGCAGTACCACATACCCAAGGGAGCCAGGATAGGGATATTGGTCCCCTGCCAATCGCAGTGGAACACACCACTCCCCCTGTTAGAGCCAGATGTGTCTGGATATTGCCCCGTGCAGGATCTCGGAGCAGTCGAAGGACATTAGGAACTGAAAGAAGGGCTGTAATCAGTCAGCAAACCAGACCCATGAGCAGAAAACAGCTTCGGGAATTTTTAGGGACAGCTGGATTCAGCCGAATATGGATTCCAGGGTACACAGAAATAGCTGAACCACTGTACCAGGCCCTAAGGGGGGCCAAGACTGCCCCATTCAACTGGGAACTAGAGCAGCAGAGTGCCTTTGAAGGACTAAAAGAACTCCTGGTCAGAGCTCCAGCCCTCGGCCTGCCCAACCCTGACAAGCTGTTCTCCTTGTTTGCCCATGAACGAGATAAGGTAGCCCTAGGGGTCCTGACTCAGGAGGTCGGACCTTAGCACAAGCCTGTAGCCTATCTGTCCAAGTAGCTAGACAATGTTGCAGCAGGATTGTCCCCCCGCCCCCGCTTGAGGGCGATAGCAGCCACAGTAACCAGCCTCCTAGCTGGACAAGGACACAGATGGCTCTGGTTCTGAAGGTCTTTAACAAAGATAAGGTGTTTGCAAGGTCTAAGCTTTAAGAAAACTGCAAGATGTGCCTGCAAATTTAGAGACTTTTTAGTAGAAGGTACCAGTGGTGCTAGAGATTTTTTTGCTGCCACATACTGAGTTTAAGGATAGTCCTTCCCAGTGTGGGAAAGAAACTAAGATTAAAAGTGAATAATGGTTAAATCTGGATGTGTAGGAATATGTATAAAGGATGTGAAAGTTTTAAACCTGGAAGAAAGGAAACCTCAACTGCTCTTTTTTCTGGCATTATGGGAATGTGGTTTCAGTAGGGAATTGTTTCTGATCAGAATCCTGTATCTGTAAGACCTAACTTAAGGTCGCCTGTAACCGGTTGGGGAGAATGCCCTTGTCACTTGGGACCCAAGAAGAGTCATTTGGGGCTGATGTGCCTCAGTCTGAGGTGAAAGAGCATGTCTCTGCCAAGAGACCAGGCCTGAAAGAGCATGTCTCTGCGAGGCACCAATGGGCGCAGTGGTGCAAGAGAATGCCTCTACCTGTGTATTGTTTCAGATTTTGCTCTGTATCTGCTCTGAAAAGGAAATTGAGGATTCCAGGGAAGGTTGAAACTTCATAATCTGTAGGAAAGTGAACAAGGAAAAAGAAGATTAGAAAGTTTGTGAACGTTGTAGAAGATTTGTGGGAAACTGTAAAGATAAATGGAAAAGTGAAAGTTTTGGGAAGGAATTATGTGGTGTTAGTTAGTAATGGAATGTATAAGGCATAGGGATGCAATTTTGGTGATATTAGAAGGAAAAGGATTTTCCTTCACACTTTGTATTTTTCTCCCTACCTGATCCCTCCAGAATTTGGCATTCTGATGGAGTGATTGATGACATAAGGTTTCTTTGCATAAAACCAATAAGACTCATCGTTAATAGTGGTTTTGTTAACCAAGACTTTGACTGGAATGTCACGCCTGAACGAGGCATGTATGGGTTCTGGTTGTCACCAGAAAGCCCTGAGGAACTGGGATTGACTTGCGAAGCTAGCAAAAGCCCACGAGAAAAGCCTGGTACTTTGGTTGGTTATGCGGTTTGTGCCAGTCTTTCCAGGGAAGGAACGAAGGTTGCTTTCCTGAAAGATGGCTAAAAGGAACCTGTAGGCACAATGGAAGGCTCAAGGATTTGAGTGCAGCGACTGGTACAGGCAAAGCCAGATGGCAGATGTGTGGCTCTGCTTCTGTGCCCCGAGGGGCAGGCTGAGAAGTCAATCTAAGGGTTCCCTGTGTGAGTTCCAGCAAAGCAGACTTAAAGATCATAGGTGATCCAGGCTGTTCTTGGTATGTTTATGCAAACGAACATTCAAAATTAAAAGCAGGACCCAAAGTAGTCCCTGTAATAACAGTGAGGGTGATTTTAAGGAGAAAATTTGTGATTTAAGGAAAATCACAAAGCTCAGTATCAGACATCAGAATGGCGCAGCTAAGTGTCTTGGAAGTTTGCTTTCATTTGAAAGTTGAAACTGGGTCTGTAATGCACCAAGGATGTACAATTACAGGCAAGAAGGACCTTGCAACTGAGTGTCTTCCCAAAGGACCATCTCACAGCCACAGAGACTGTTTTGGGGATTGTTGTATGAATTAACCTGTGTGTTCTTCTGTTTTCATAGGACATATGCCTATGACCTCATTACCTGGGTGATTGGTTGCAATATAGGCCTCACTTGAGAAGCCCATTTTCATCGTCTCCCCATGAGGCTCAACAGTTTGGCTGAACTAAGTGGTTGGGTTGGTGAAGGGCTGGGGCAGTCTGTGGGCTTCACTTTAGAACTAATTTGCCCTTTTCTGTCTTGATGGCCTGGACAGAAAGGGCCCAGATATCTGAAAGGAAGGAAATCCCAATATAGTGTCCTCAGCCCCAGTGAAGTATACTGGGCCACCAGAGTTTTGGATAGGTGTAACATGCCTTGTATACCTTCTTCCAGATAAGCCATTTCTTTACCTAAGACCCTGCCTTGGTCAATTAGTGGTTATGATTTAATCGTGCTTCCAACTGTCTTTTCAAATCTGTCTCCTCCAGAATATGACCTCACCAGAGTGCCAACTGTCCAGTAATGCCAACCTTTGGACACCAAGCCTGTGACTTCCTGGTGACTGCCAACTGACCAGGATTCTGTAAAGTCCTTCCCCTTACAGGAAGGACTCCCTCTGTGCTGCACCCCTTCCTTCAGGGCACCCCTGACCCAAGGGTAGGTAGGACGACGTCCATGTCCAGCTGGAAGTAGTTACAAGAAGATGAGACCTTCATCCATTGTCCTTTATATGATTATAAACTTTGCCAGAGGGAGGAGATTCCATGCGGCTTCACCAGAGTACAGGCCCCCACAGCTTTGGTGGAAGAAAATATCCACAAATTCCAGGATATCCAGAACAAGATTAAGAACCAGGACCAACCTTGGGCATCCACCCCTTGGTGGCAATCTATCATGTATTCAGTTTTAGCCCCAGTAATAAGCCCTTTATTATTATTGTTCCTAGCTATTACAGTTGGTCCATGCCTGCTTCGGACTTTAGTCCAACAGATAGAGATTACAGTTACTAGAAAGGCAACAGCAAAAATCCTTTCTCTCCAGAGACACCATTATAATAGACTACCCCAAGTAGATAGTAACCCCGGATTTAGCTGTTGATACTGAGAGCAATAAATGTCTCAGCATCAAAAGCGGGGAATGTAGAAGAAAAGTCAACTAGGACAAAGTGACCCAGAAGAGGGACCGGGAACTGGGAAAGAGTTTTGTTTAGGTTATTTAGAAACCACAAAACCGTCGGGTTTTGGTTAGATGGTCATAACTTCTGCTTTGGCTTCTGTACACCCAGCTTCCAATAAGGACACCTCAAGGCTAGAGTTATTTTCGCATCAGCTTCTGTACCTCCTGCTTTTGCCACATAGGATATGGCATCCAGAGAGCAATAAAAGCCCTGCCCAGCCAAGGTTTGGGGCCCAGAATTTGGAGACTGCCTCCTCTGGGTCCGTGTGTGTAATAAAGCCTCACTCTGTTACCCCAAATCGCGCCAGAGTCATTATTTTCCAAATTATTTTCCGTAACAGTCCCATTGAGGAGGAAGGTCAGAATAGGGACAGAAGGCAATGCTGCAGCAGTAAGTCTAACACACCAGTCTGAGCAGAGCTAGGTAGCTTCAGCCTTCACCACACCTTGGGGCCCTTCCAGTCCAGCAGGCCTCTTTTTGAATCAATGTGACATTATGGAATAGAGAGTCTCTTCATCTGCAGGACATGAAGAAACAGGCCTCAGAGGCTGCTGAGAGGCCCCTGGCACCAGGCTGGTTACAGTAAATGCATTCACATTGGGTCTTCATGTCCCCAATCTGCCATTTCCTAGAACCTTGTGGTGGGAAGGAAATGTTGGGGTCTCCTGGTTCAATGTCCCGTTGTGTGAAAGAATTCTATACACTCTCTCTGCCAAGATCCATCCAGCGGGAATCACAGGGTGCTCTCCCAGGGTGACCCACTGTGAGCAGGAACATCACACTCTACCCTGAACCAAAGCTGCCCCTCGGCAACCAGACCCCACTGGTTCTCCTCCTGCCTCTGGGACCGTACCTACCGAGCCATCCTTTCCCACCCTGGGACCAGCCTCAGACGGCTGAAGAATGCCATCATGCTGCTGCATTACAAGCATCCAACACACACACATGCACACACACTTTTTTCTTGAGGCTAAAACATGCCAAACCAAGAATCAAATTGTTCTTTATGTCTCATGATCTTGAGACTCCTCATCCTGATCTTTCTCTATGGGGAATGTCATAATTTCCCAATGGTCCTACTCAAATCTGTATCCAGAAGCAAGCACAATACTCCCCACGTTTTTTGTGTTTTGCTTTGGGCACCAGGACACAGCTGAGCGGCATAATCAGCTTCCTTGTTACAGATGCTCCCCTTCTACTCCCGCGGCCCTAAGAGGAGGGGGTTGTGTCTGCTCCATCTCTGCTGTCCACCAGGGGTCAGTCCCCATCTGCACTGGAGTCCTTGTTTTGTAAATGAATGACATTTTGAGGGTACAGACTTACTTGTTTTGTTTTAGTTGCAGTAGTAGTTAGTGTTGGTGGAGGAATAGTTTTATTTTGGGTGTATCAAGCCCCATCCAAGTAGACATATCAAATAGACAGCTGGCTATGCAGACAAGCTGGGCTTACAGGAGAGGTCAGGGCTTGAGATGAGAGAGGATAGTGACAAGCTAGGAAAATTCCTTGGCAATGGAAGAGGGAAACTGAGGCAGATAGCTGAACACAAACGGCTGAGCAATGTACAGCTGGGCGCAGATGGTCACCAGGGTGGAAGGCCTGGCAGTGACAAAACTGGGAAAACAGGGACCTCACCCAGGGTAACCTCTCCTCCCCTGGACTCTCCTCCCTGGAGAAAACAACTGGTTCTCAGTTATATTTCAGCTCCAGGCCCAGAAAAGCAGCAAAACCAGGTGAGTGACACCAGAACCAACTGCAGTGACTAAAGACCCCCTGCCCTGCCACTGACCAATCAGTGGAGACCATGACCCTGAAAGGGCACCTGGAGAACTGACGCATATTCTGCCGAAACCCTCCCGAGATCTCCCCAAGGTTCCTGCCTGCCAGAGAGAGGAAAGTCTTAAGACAAAGGACCTACCCAGCACAGGCTCTCCTTCTGGGGAGCAGCCTGCACCCTTCCCTTTCCCCTTTTCTTCCCCCACTTCTTCCCCCACAGATGCACATCTCCTAAACTCTAAGGCTGGCTGCTTGTCCCAGGCTAACCCCTGAGCCTGTCCCCAGAGCCACCTTTTCTCTGACCTCCCAGTGAGCTAAGGCAGCTCAGCCTAGGCTCTCCTGTTGCTTCTTCTGTGCTAAGCCCTCCCTTGTTTCACTGTCCCCAGCTTTAACAAATGGATCTTCATAGTCACCTGGACTTGTGTTGTGAAATCTTTCCTACACAAAGTCAAGAACCCATGCACTACAGCCGGCCATAGGCCAATCTGCTCAGGGACAGGCCCCATCTGGTAATAGAGAGATCACCAAATCAGAGAATGAAGCCATGTTACTGCGTGAACCTGCCTAGGAGTTCACCTAGCCCAGGCCCTCAGCCTCTGCACGTGGCCTAGAAGAGCCAGTGACTGTGGAACAGAGCACAGCCCCACAGCCGAACCAGGCAGCGGAGCCCTCAGGCTCACCCACCTGCCCCGTCTCCACCCCCACCATCCCTAGGAGAGTCTCTGTCCCACACTGAGGGGAGAAGGCCTGCCTTCCTTGCCCACAGGAACTCCAGAGGGAAGATTTGAACCAAATGTGCACTCCTGGGAGCAACAAGGTCAGCTTCTATCACTGCTAGAGAAAGTCAGCCACTTCCAACTATAACGATGATTTCTTTCCCAGCACATGGCTGGAAACTTAGAAGTCAGCAAGCAAGGAAGGGGCATTTCTGTACTTCCTCCTCACATCTGTCTACCTAGGATAGCATGCCACGGGAATCCCGGTGTCCTCCATGGGCCGGGAGTGCCCTCTGCTGATCATAATACTCATGAGCAGAAAGCCATCAGTGAGTTAGTGATCATAACGAACAGGTGAGCACTTCTCAAGACCCAGACTTGTAATAAAAATTTCACCCAAACTATCCTATTTAATGCTAATCCTAACTCTACAAAGTCCTACTGTTATACTATTTCCCCAATTTTACAAATGGGGAAACTGATCAAAGCAGTTAAGTTACTTACTCGAAATCACAAAGGGCAGAGGAGATTGGCTGGTCTGCTCCTGGTCATCTATTCCCTTATAAAACCTCAAGATAGACCTAAGCCGTCTCAGAAGGAAAGGGGAATTTAAATATCTATATTTTTCATTATAAAGGTAAACTCTTTGGAAAAATTGGGAAGAGAAATAAATAGCCCATTATCAACACCACTGTTAGCATTTTAACATGCTTCCTTCCAATCTTTTTTATCCTTTCCATATTTTTTCATAATTGCAATCTAGATATAATATAAATTCTTCATTGAAGAATATTCTTAAGGATGTTTTTCCGTTACGGAACACAGAATTTTCCATTCTTAGATGTGATTTCCACATTTTTTTTTTAGTCAAAGCAGCAGGAATTTGCTCCGAGGACACCCAGGAAGAGTGTGACCCATTGTTCCATGCCAAAAGTTCTGTAAGCCCAGCCTGCCCCAGTGTGCTTCCCAGGGAGCCAGCGTTGTTATGGAGACTGAGTGTAGACAGACCGAAACCCAGGACAGGTCCCAGGGCCAGCTGAGTGCATGCCCTCGGAGCAGGTGGCCCAGAGGGAACCTTTGGGAGCTGGTGGCTGACTGGCTTCCAGCAGAGGTCAGCACAGAGGCTCAGGGCACAGACAGGCCCCGGCAGCCAAGCACAGGGCAAGCACTCTTGGGACGAGTTCCTGTGGCGGCCGGAGGGATGAGGGATGTGGCGATGGGGCAGCCCACTCCACAAATCCGTTTCCCTTTTCCGCACCCTTTCCTGGAAGAGTGCCTCCCCCACCAGGAACCTCTGTCTCTCTCCCTTGGTACTGAGACACTCCCTGTGGGGCTGCGGCCTCTGCAGCAGTCCGACACCCAGCTCTGCCTCTTATGGACTTTGTAACCTGGGCATCCCTTAATCTCTCACACCTGGCTCCTCATCTGCAAAAATAGTGTAGTAATCATTCATGTTCACAGAGCTGTTAGGAAAGGTAAATGAGCATTTAGCTGAGTACTGAGCACATAGTAAGAGCTCAGAAATGGTGGCTGTTAAGGTCCTGGCCGGGTGCTCAGTTGGTTGGAGCATCATCCCAATATGCCAAGGTTGTGGGTTTAATCCCCATTCAGGGCACATACAAGAATCAACCAATGAATGCATAAGTAAGTAGAACAAAAAATCAGTGTTTCTCTCTTTCTCTCCCTTCTTCTCTGTCTCTCTAAAATCAACAAATAAAAATTTAAAAAACAATTGTGGCTGCTCTTCTAGAAAACGTCTCCATATGGCTGGCTTGTGAAGTAAGGTGAAGAGCAGCTCTCTGTGCAGCCAGTGGCAGGGGTCCATGTCACTTGTCTGGAATGTCCAAATTCCTGCATCCTCTTAGTTCTGAGCAAGTGCCAGGGTCAGGGAGTCTGCCTGAGCCCTCTCCTGCACTCCTCACCTCTTCCTGCTTTTCCTTGTGCCCCTTTTCAAGAACACAGGAAGGACTACACCAGGGGCAATACTCAAATTACATAAAGACAGACTGAAGCAATAAGATGCCGGCCACAGTGCCCGAACAGGGCCTGTGGCACCAGGTATTTCCACCTTATTTCCTGGGTTGTGGGGAGGTCAAAGTTCCCAGGACAGGGGCTAGGGAAGCTGGAGCAATGAGGGGAATACTCAGCAGGCTCTGGGCAAGGAGCCTTTACCAACCAGCATGGAAGTATGTTGACATTTTAACAACCAATATGGCCAAACCACCATGTTCCTACGAGAAATCACTGTGGGGAGAATAGAGGGACCACAGATTGGATGTCGACCATTGGGTGCTAATGCCCTGCTTGCAGGGTGAGTGCGTCAGGAGAAGGACTTTAGAGCCCAGGAGGCTCCTCAGGTGTGGAACCACCCCTGCCCACCTCATTCCTTACTGCTTGCCTTACTGATGCAGTGGGAGAAAGGGACCCAGAAGTTGGACAATCCCAAGCTAAACACCATGGTGAATTCCTGAGGTTAGGGACAATGCTGATAAAGCCACAGTATTTGACTCGGAAGAAGAATACACCAAACCCAGTGTTGCAGCCCAACACCAGCCTTTTACGCCCGGTCATTCAGTCATTCCTTCCACTAATATTTGCGAAGCCCACATAGGTGGCAGGTGTTGTCCTCTGGGATGGGCACACACCAGTGGGCAGACCAGTAGGGTCTCTGCCCTCACGAAGCTCTGCCTAGAGGAACCAGACCTAAAATTACAACAAAGGGTGGTAAGAGCTACAATGGGAAAAGACAGGGTGCTAAGAAAGCAAAAAGAGGCACCTAACCCAGAAGTCTCACTGCAGGAAGTAATGTGTAAACTAAGACCTGAAGGCTGCGTGCGAGCTGACCAGATGAAAAAGTGGAAGAAGTGTGAGCCATCAGAAGAACAAAACAGTTAACACGAACTTAATCACTTTGATATGTCAAGTTTGAAGTGCAGTTAATACTAACACATGGGCCTGGCTTCTTGCCTAATTAGAGAATGGCTTGCAAAGACCCTGTAAATCTAAATACCAAACCTGGGGTGCAGGTTGGCAGGGAGGACAAGTTTAGAAGGCAGTGTCACAGGGGCTGCATGCTGGGCTTTGGTATCCCACTGTTCAGGTCCCACTTCTGCCTCTTCTGAGCTAAGGGACCTTGGGTAAGTGAATTCAACCTATCCAGGCTGTACTTTCCATATCTAAAAGTGAATAATAATGCTGACACCCACTCTGTAACACAGTAGTGATATTCAAATGATATGAAGTCCTCAGCGTGGTAAATGGCCTGGGTTCAACTCTTGTTAAAAATAAATTTGTGGAATCGACCCCCAACCTAAACATCATTTGATGCTCAAGGATTTCAAGTGTTTTGTAGAAAAGAAATCCAGCCTACTCCCAACAGCTTAGCTAATGTGTATTGAGAATGTACAGATGCTGGTTCTGTCCTACATGCCTTACATGGCTCACTTTATTCAATTCTCATGGCAACCTCATAATAAAGGTGCTAGACTTTCCCAGCATCACAAACTAGAAAACCAAGGCAGAGAGGTCTAGCGACTTGCCTCGAGTCATCAAAAGCTAAGAGGAAACAAAAGCAGCTTTGAAAACCTAGGACACTGACAACTCCAAATGCTGGCGAGGGTGTGGAGCAATAGGAGTCTCCCGCCCAGTGCTGGCGGGAGTGCAAAATGGTACAGCCACTTTGAAACACAGCTTTTCACAAAAGTACATGTTCTTCCCCTATGATCCAGTTATCCCGCTCCTTTGTATTTACCCAAAATAATTTAAGAATTATGTCCACACAAAAGCCTGAACACAGATATTTATAGCAGCTTTATTCATAATTGGCAACTTGGAAGCAACCAAGATGT
The DNA here is from genome assembly GCA_004027475.1 of Anoura caudifer. Classification (NCBI taxonomy): domain Eukaryota; kingdom Metazoa; phylum Chordata; class Mammalia; order Chiroptera; family Phyllostomidae; genus Anoura; species Anoura caudifer. The sequence continues at coordinate 204,627 of PVKU01001667.1, read as the reverse complement.
CCTTCAGGAAGTGAATGGATAAAGTGTAGTACATCTAGAGAATGGAATATTATTCAGCACTAAAAATAAAACTGGCTATTTAGCTATGAAAAGACATGGAGGAAATGTAAATGCATATTGCTCAGTGAAAGGAGCCAATCTAAAAAGACTATACCCTGTGTGATTCCAACTTTATGACATTCTGGGCTGGGGTCGGGGGAGCTTTGGAGACAGTGAAACGATCAGTGGTGGCCTGTTAGGGAACTAGGAGAGATGATTAGGCAGAGCACAGGGGACTTCCGGGCAGTGAGGCTGCCCCGTATAATAAATACTACAAGAGAGGACACCCGGCATTACCAGTTTGTTCCAGCTCATAGACGGTACAGCACCGAGACTGGACCCCAAAGTAAGCCACGGACTTGGGGAGACAATGACGAGCCGCTGTCGGTGTGACTGTGACAAAGGCACCGCTCTGGGGCCAGATGGCCACAGTAGCAGCAGATGTGAGTGGCGGGGAAGGGTAGGGGGTTATATGGGAACTCTGTACTTTCAGCTCAGCTTTTCTGTGAACATATAACTGCTCTAAAAAATTATGAATTAAAAAGAAACTAGGCTTTAAACCTAGGAAGTTGGGCTCCTGAACACCACCCTTTAACCACTATGCTATACTTACTATCCCCCAACTTCTAATGAAAGGGAAAATCTAACTTTTAATAGAAGTAAAAAAGAAAAAAATTGTGCATGTAAAGTGAAACAAGGAGATTGGTGGGTTTTGGAATGTGGTTACAGTTAAGGTTTCCAGCCCTTCCTAATCCTTTCTAGAGGCCAGGCGCAGCTTCGAGGCTGATTAAGCCAACCCCTGCCTCGTATGCAGCGTTTGGTGAAAAGCACTTGACATGTGGCGTGAGGCCCACGTCCCTGGGGTCCTTTGGTCTGGAAAAGCAGCTGTGAGTAATCTGGGACACCCGGAGCAGAAAGCTTTATCAGCTGGCCTGTCCCAAAGCTGCTGGAAAGACTATCTGTTAAACTGTCCTATTTTTAGAGAAAGGTGTTCTTTCCAAGGCTCTGCCTCTGACCAAGGAGCAAGCCAGCCCTGTCCCCAGGCACAGCCTGTGAACATCTAGCCAGTCCACTCGTTTGTCTGACTTACAGCTCATTTTCTGTGGATTTCTGGACCAACATTCAAAGCACTCGACCAAAGGATTTATAAAACATTAGCTCGTTCCCCAGTGGGGGTCCCCAGTGTGGAACTGCTCTCTGCCCTGGGAAGGAAAACATAAGACTTTGTTCTGCTCAGACAAGAGCATCTTGCCAGCATGTCAAAGAGTACCATTCAAGGTCAGGAAAAAGCCATTTTTTGTTGTTGTTGTTGTTGTTGTAAGGAAGCAAATACCTACACAGGAGACCACAGGATTAAATTGTGTTTTATTCGCTTGTTTATTTGCTTATTTTTTAACCCTCACCCTAAATACTTCCTTTTTAAGCGAGAGAGGAGAGGAGAGAAAGAGAGAGAAACATCAGTGTGAGAATCACCGATCGGTTGCCTCCCGCACGTGCCCCAACCAGGGGTTGATCCCACAACCTAAGTATGTGCCCTGACTGGGGATCAAACCCACAGCCTTTTGGTGTGCAGAATGACACTCCGACTAACCTAGCCACCCAGCCAGGGCAGGATTAATTTATGTTTTAATACATCATGGTGGGAGAAGGAGTTGGGACAGTGAACCAAAAGGATATAGAGTCGGCCCCAGGCCCTCCCAACCAAACCAAGAGGCCAGACCAGCCGCAGGAACTGAGAGAAGCAGCCCAGAGCTGGCTCAGGGCTCAACTCACTTGAGCATCCTTCAGGACTCCCTGGAATAATCCCAGCCCAGGAGCTAATAATAACGTTCATAACAAAAGGATAATAATAGCAACCATATTCTCAGACACATTTTGCATGCAAGATACTCTAAGCACATTGTCTTATAGACCTCAGGACAGCCCATGCAGTGGGTGTTATTACTGAAATTTTTCAGGTAAGTGAACCGAGGCTCAGAGAAATTGCTTAGCTTACCCTAGTGAACGGCAAAGCCAATATGCAAACTCAAACTCTTCTGCCTCCAAAGCCTGTGCATTCTCTTTCTGTTTGTCATTCTGGCCCTGCTAAGTATCTTGGGAAGTCACACAAAAGGAAGGCCGGATCAAAGTCTTTGCCAACTTCATGTTCTAGAATTCACATTAAAACAAAGCAACGTTTTTCTCCAGGGCTGCCCCCCACCCCTGCCGTTTGCCTCACCCCTAACACATTTAGAGCTGAGCAACACAACCAGTTTGGTGACACAGAGTCACACAGTGGGAGGCCCTTGCTGCCAAGCTTGTTGGGAACCCGAGGGACCAAGTCCCAGCCTCTAGTCTGCAGGTGAGGAAAAGGTGAGATAGAGAAGTTAAATGATAGGCCCAAGGTCACACAGCATTAGAGAAATTCAAACACAGAGTGCAAATCTGAGGCCTTCCCACAGTGCCACCCCACCCATCAGTGAGCCTCGACCTGGGCAGGGCTCTGCAGTGTGTTCCAGCTGTTGGGGGCACGCCCAAGGCAAGGCTGTGGTGAACCAGAAACAGATGGGAGAAACTTTCCAACAAGAGGAATGCACAGATCATCCTGGACCTCTGGGGAGTCCAGTGGGTTTGTGGCCTTTCAGAGCCAGATGTCCCCAGGTCCCCAGTCTACTCACGTAATCACATAACTGCTCTTTCATCATTCTCTCTATAAGCACACTTCCCGAGGGGAGCCTTGCAGATATTTATGATCAAAACCTGCAGCCGATGGTCTTTCATAAACTCCAGGGCCCCTGCTTGTCCAAGCTGATGCCCACTGGACTGAACTTGGATCAAAGAAATCCTGAAAAAGTAGAGAGGGGTGAATGAGTGAGCGCACGGCGTCAGTCCCGCCCCAGGTTCCGTTCACCTCATCCCACTGTCGGCTCCTCAGTGGGTGGGGGGTGAGAGGCAGCCATCAAGGAGAGACGCTGTCACTACCTCCCGCTGCGCCAAGGGTCCCTTGCCTCCTCGAGCCGCAAGGACCTGCATGTACACCGGCGTCAGCAAGACAGGCTTCCTCGTTGTCCTTGCTCAGGGGCCGCTCACTCCTCACCAGGCTGTCATTGCCAAAGTTGTGAGGTTGCTCCACCAGTTCCAGGAGGTTCTAAGTTGGCAGCAGTCAAATGGTGTGCCCTGGGCAAACACTGACATTCTCTAAAGACATGAGGTGGGACCGAGCAAGTACTGACGAGAGACAGTTTGCAGTGGGAGGGAGAAAGAGGACATGGATTAAGCTCCTACTGTGTTCTGGGTGTTTATTGTCATCTAATCCTCACCATGACATTGTTATTACCTCCATTTGACAAATGTCTAAAGACTTCCCAAGGAGTTCAGCAGCCTCACCACAACCATACAGGTAGGAAGTGGCAGCACTAAAATGCCACCTCAGGTCCACCACGTCCAACCTGCACACACCAGACGTCCCCGTGGCAGACACCACCGGTTTTCTACCAAACCTTTCCTTTCTGATAGAACCCTGGCTGCATGGAGGCAGCAATGGGCCAGCTCCAGGTGGCCCAGAGCTTAGTAGCGTTTACCATCTGCTGAAATCATCTCTAGCTACTGGGCCTGATGCTTCAGCTGCAGCTCAGTACTGGTTATCCGTAGAAACCATCTTATGCACAGCAATCAATAAGACCGTGAGCACAGTATTATCACTGTGCTTCTGTTGTTCCACAGTTACGCCAATTCTTGTCGATTAACCTGGAGTACCACTGTTTATAGCAGCGTTTCTACTGAGAATGCATTAGAAGATCCATCCACCCCTCTGCTCCCTACCACCCCTCCCAACAAAACCAACTACTTACAGGAGACTTCGTGAGACTTTTACAATGTTTATAGTTAATTCAAATTTCACAGGTCCAAACCCAAAGCTGCATTCACATTATCAACCCTTTTATTTACCCAGAAGATAAGGGAATATCAAGAATGCCAAAGCAAAGTCTTGAAAGTATAGTTAATATGAGGCATTTCTATACTATCCAATCCACTTTTTCAAAATGAAAGAAAATTTTCTCCACAACTGAAAACAAAAATGTATTCCAGTCAAGGAGATAAAATACTAGTTGTGTCCACTTTACACTTATAGTGTTGCATTTTCCTGGAAGAGGAGTGGCTGGTGGCAGGATAGCCCAGAATTTCTCAGCCTTGGCACCATTGACATTTTGGGTCAGACAGTTTGTTGTGAGGTCTGTCATGGGCACTGCAGAAAGACAGCAGCAGCCCGGCCCGACCCACGAGACGCCGGGGTACTCTCAGTGTGATGGCCAGAAATGCCTGCAGACACGGCCAGCTGTCTCCTGGAGAGCAAGACCGCCACCCAGCACTAGTTAAGAATCACTGATAAAGGCTGAGAAGTTGAAAGGACCCATTTATTTGCATGGCTACATTGAACCTACAGAACCATGAAACACCCCAGTGAAGTAAGCAGCACCGGTCCAAGTTCCAAAGCAAATCTAACCCCCTAATGCAGGGAGCAGGCGGTCACTGAAATGGCCTTCGGCTGCAATCACGGACGAGGCCTATTGTCCAGGCCATTGAGAAACTCTGCTTCCAAGAGGATACCCCCTCTCTGCTGGTCCCTAGAGACTGTGAGGCAGAATCCCCACAAGGCCTTCTCCTGACGTTGCTTCCTTCACTGGCGGGCAGGCTTTGGAAGAGCCGCCTCCCCACTGCCCTTCATTTTCCCCACGCCCTCTGCTCCGGCATGCCGGTCGATGGAACTCCTTCGGTGTTCGTGTTTCATTTCATGGCTCATTTCTGGAGCCCTCTTTTCTCAGAATAACTGTCTTAGCACAGCGGTCACTACTGAACAGACTCTGGCAGTTCAACACTGAGAGAGAATCTAACTTCATAGAGAATTTTGGGAGACTCCTCTGGAATCCAGCTTTGGGCAGGTCCACAGGTGAAATCTTGAGGGAAACCCTTGGATTCCACCCTGGCATTGTGCTCTGGGATGTACAAAATTGGAGTTCATCCTACAGGTTTCCAAGCAAAGCAAATGGCAGCTCCTTTCTGGGTTCTTCTGACCAGATAGATAAAGCTATGTGAGTAGGTATAGATATAGATACAATTATGAGATATAGAGGGTGGGCAAAAGTGAGCTTACAGTTGTTTGTATGGAAAATAATACAGTAATGAATAAGTAACAATGTAAGAAAAAACTTTGTTTCCTGTGCTCACAGATGTAAATCTTCTTTTGCCCTCTCCTGCGCATGTATCTGTATACATATTCTGAGTCTTTCTCAGAACCACTCACCCTCTTACTTCAATGATAATCAGTGATAGAAAAAAGTCTATTTACTCGTAAATATTAATTTGAGTGTACATTATCACACTGGGAGTGGCACGTCAATTCATTCACTCATCCAAGTGCTCCAGAAGAGTGGGTAAGTTTGTCTGTGGCACACCACTTACTTGCTGAATTAGTTCAGGTCCACTTTGTTAGTGCTGAACACACAGCCGTGAACAGGAGTGACACAGCCGCTGGCCTCAGGGTAGGTATAGTCCAGCAGGGGAGCAAGAGAACAAAGAAACAAATATAACGACCACAAACTGCGGAAAGAGCTCAAATGGAGAGAAACTGTGGGGTAGAAGCAGCCCAGCCCACACAGGGTGATCGGGGAGACCTCTTTGAGCGAGTGCCCACTGAGCAGAGACTTGACCATGAGGAGTCTGAAAAGATGTGGCAGGCACCACACGCCACACACAGCAGACACGTGCATGCACGTACCACACATGCAGACACAGACACACCCGTTGCTTCCAGGGAACATTTCAGAGCTGAAGGAAGACTTTGGCATGAAGGTCCTGAGACGATTGTTTTTATTACTCAATAAAAAGAAGGTAAGGAGACACTCTATTTCCCACAACAGTTTTATCTTCCATAACACTGGGTGATAAATATTTAAGAAGACCTTGAACTACTAATGATACCATAGGTGATAGAAAAAGAAAAGCCTTTATTCCTGGGCCCAACCCTCGGCTTTACGACCAGGGGCAGAGAAGTACGATACTTTTTTGCTTAGGGGGAAAAAGAACTTTGTGATTAAAATACCACCTAGAAAAGTAACTTTATTATTGTTGATTATTCTAATTCTGAAACTATCCATGTCTATTCCCCCTTTCCCAATAAAAGATCACCTTTATATGTGAAATTACATGTATATGTCACATTATCAATACATGGGAAGTACAATCATATATTTAAACACAACTTTTTTACACAAGGTACTATCTGTAGCAGTACTATTATAACAAGGGGTAATAAGTTCAATGTGTTCTTTCCTATTTTAAGTAATTAAAAATAATTTTATGAGTGGAAACACATGCCTACTTCACTAGCCAATTAGCAGCTCATTTATTTCTGCTTGCTGAAGATCCACCAGGTGCCAGGCACTGAGGCAGAGACAAAGCTGACAGGGAGCGGGTTCCAGCTGACCTCTGCCCGCATGGAGATGACGGTGCGGTGGGGGCAGATGGGCAATCAACAAGTATTTATGGAGAGAAGTACTGACAGCACGTTATAAAATCACTGCCTCCCCCTGAAAGTCTGGAAATGACAAGTAAAGCAGGGCAGCACAGATGAGTAAGAGCGAAGAGAGAAGGTGGGGGGAGCATGCCAGGCCGCGGGGCCTGCACGTGGGAAGGCCCTGACTGGGAGCAACGTTGGCACACTGGTGCAAGGTTGGCTCCCAGCAGGAGCCAGGGGAGGAGGACAGTAGTCCCTGAGGCACTGGAGAGATGGGCAGGAACCGGGTCCTGGAGGGTCCTTTAAGGCTCACTGAGGAGTCTGGGCCTCCTGTTACAGGATCAGAAGTCCCCGCCCAGGCTAGATGCGGGAAGTGACAAAGCTCTGCATGGCCCCAGGAGGACAAGTGAGAAATGAATAGAATGAGGGTCCAGGAGAGCACAATGGAGATGAAGAGGCCAATGGTCTTTTCCTGAAGCCTCAAGATCTCAACCCTTCCCTGACTGGTATGGTTTAGTGAGTTGAGCATCATCCCACAAGCTGAAGAGTCACAGGTTCAATTCCCAGTCAGGGCACATGCCTGGCTTGTGTGTGGGCCAGGTTCCTGGTTGGGAGCATGCAAGAAGCAACTGATCAATGTTTCTCTCCCTTTCTTTCTCTCTCCCTTCCCCTCTCTCTAAAAAAATAAATAAAATCTTAAAAAACAAAACAACAACAACAAAAAAACAGACTTCACCCCTGCAAGCCATGAACAATGGGGACATAGGAGATGTGAACGCAGTGTCCTTTGGAAAGCTTCCAGATCTCCACCTTTCGTGTAAAAGGCCTTTCTCAACTCTGGTTATCCTTAGCTCACATTTGGGAGCTGGCATTAAAGTACTGAGTGAAAGCTCAGTGTGGAAGGGCAAAGTTTGTCAGCTGGTGTGACCTAAGCCCACTACACACACACATGCTCTGATGCAACTGTGTGCTCTGTGGGATCAGGGCCCTACCCATCTTCTCAGCCACCAGATGGATTCCCTGCATCTGGGATGTACTGGATGCTCAAAAACATTTGATGCTGTTATTCAACCTCTCTGAGCCTCAGCTTTCTCATCTGAAAATTGGGGATAAAAATATTTATCTGGCAGGTGCTGTGAGAATACATAATATATGTAAAGCACCCGGCACAAATCTTAGCATTCAGCAGACTAGTTATAAATAAGAGTAGCAATCGTTATCATCGTTATCATTTCTAGGGATGACAGCAGGGCAGCTGCTTCATGACTATTTGTGATCACTACTAGCTGCACTAAATATAGAGGTAAAGCCCAGGACCTGTTGAGAGGCTAGTTATTACGGTACAAATCAACAAAGCAAGGAGAGGACTTGAGATAATAGCCCTTGACATTCACTGTGCTGGAAGTCCAAGGACACTCAGTGTGACTGAGTGGAAAGAAGACGGAGAGTGACGCTGCATCACCAAACAGCTCTGCAGGACGGCCCTTCATGGAGAATACTTTTCTATCACTCCATTCAGTCCAGGCAGCCCAGGAGGTCAAAGGGTGTGCTGAGCCTCCCCCCAGACTCGAACACTATCCAGAGAGCAGGTAGCCTAATGGATTGTTTCTTTTGGAGCAGGGTTTTCCAATTTAAAAGTAATGTATGTCTACAGTTTAAAAAAATCAAACAGTACAATAGGGTGTAAATAGAAAAGTCAGCATTCCCACCGCCCCAATCCGTCAGGCAGATTCCCCAGAGATAATCACTGTTATTTCTTATACTTTTCTGCATATAGAAGAATATATACTTATTTTTTACACATGGGATTATTAAAAAAACTGTCTTGAAACTTGCTTCCCCCCATACTTTAATCAAAAATATCTTTGCACATTAATATATTGTGGGAAACACCCTGCCTGGTTTCAGGAGCTGTAACCCCCCCCCCTCCCCAATGGCTAAAACTGAGTGAGAGATCTTTGGACTGTGAGCCACTAAGGAGACAAAGCTTATCTCCCTGGCAGGAGCACCACTTCTGCATCATCCATAACTGGCCCCCAGTGCTTGGTCAGTTAGCCTATGACGGGTAACATTCCCTCAAGGGACGGGTCACCTAAGACAGGCACGATCATGTGGGAGTCCCTCAAGGAAGGACTTGGGGGACTACAGCAAAAGGGGGTGATGGACCATCCCCCGCCCCACCGCCTGCTCTCCTGACATAGCCTGAGTCCTCATTCTGTCTGCAAGAAGTCTCCTAATCTCTTGGCTGCTTTGCTGACTCTGCCCAACTTAAGCCTGAAACAATGACAGAAGGTGGTGCAGCTTTGTGCTGGAAAGGGCAGCCTCCCCTGGTGATCAGGCCTAAGAAAGAATATATAGAAACCTGCTTGTGAAACCTGCTTTGTTAAGAATGTTCTCAATTAAATGATAAAGGTCTGGGTAGGAAATGTTTGTTTCCCAAAGTTTTGTAGCCTTTTAGCTGACAGACCTTCACTCAGAATAAGCCCTCAGAGGTCTTTGTATGTTATCTATTGTTTGATCCTTTCTGCCTAACAATGATTAATGAGCTTTACCTGTATTCCTATGTAAAATGAACCTAAAAGCCATTGAGGAAGAGGCTCTTGGTCCTTCTCCTTTGAGATTGGCCACCTCTCCTCCCCAAGCAGATCATGTCTTGGTAGATTTATTCTCATCCATGGCAGACCAGGGGCTCTGCACGCAAAGCTGCCCCACAATATATGTAGTTTTACCTCCTTGTTTTTAACAACTGCTCTATCGACTAAGAGCATGTAATAAGCCTCCAGATCTGGATGGCTTAACAAAACTGAAGTTTATTTCTCATTCACCTAAATCCAATTGGTGGTAGGGAATGTTTGCAGGGGCAGGAGGTGCTCTGATCCTAGCATTTATTCAGGGACCCAGGATGACCAAAGCCCTGCCAATTTCCACATGTGACTTCCACATACTTGCTGGCTTCTAAGGTCACCCTGGGTGTTGCTATCCAGCTAGCAGATGGAGACAGCATGGAGGAAGGTGGGTTTGTTTTGACATATTATCAAAACAAAGAAGTGACATATATTGTTTCTGCCCACATTCCACTGGCCAGAATTAGATCCCCTACTCTACACTGGTACTAGGAGATGTCCCAGCTGGACAGCTGCTTCCTGCAACTCCAGACTTTGGAGCTGGCAGGCAAGCACAGACTTTGACGGGCAGTTAGCTACGTCTGCACAGACCCACTATGGCAACACATTCTCAGCTATGAAGGTTTAGGAGCTGACTTTCCTTCTCTTTTTTCTACTTTTGTCAAAGGCAACTTTTTTTTTATCACTTGAGAACATGCTTATTGATTTTAGAGAGAGGTGAAGGGAGGGGGGAAGGGAAAGAAACATTGATGTGAGAGAGAAACATCAATCAGTTGCTTCACACACACCCTGATCAGTGATGGAAACCGCAACCTGAGCATGTGCCCTGACCAGGAATCAAACTTGCAACCTTTCAGTTTATGTAATGACACCCAACCAACAGAGCCACACTAGCCAGGGCAAAGGCAAATTTTTTTTTGTTGTTGTTGTTGTTGAAGTACAGTTTTCTGCCTTTTACTCCCATCCCAGCCCACCCCACCCCCCAAGTTTTTGTCCATGTGTCCTTTATACTTGTTCCTGCAAATTCCCTCCCCTCTCCCCTCTGGACACTGTCAGCCTGTTCTCTATTTCAGTGTCTTTCGTTATATTTTGCTTGTTTGTTTTGTTGTTAAAGTTCCTGTTAAAGGTGAGATCATATGGTATTTGTCTTTTACTGACTGGCTTATTTCACTTAGCATAATGCTCTCCAGTTCCATCCATGTTGTCACAAAGGGTAGGAGCTCCTTCTTTCTTTCTGCTGCATAGAATTCCATTGTGTAAATGTACCGTAGTTTTTCAATCCATTCATTTACTGATGGGCACCTAGGTTGCTTCCAGCATTTGGCAATTGTAAACAGACCAATAATAGCAGATGAAATTGAAGCAGTTACGAAAAAACTCCCAGCACACAAAAGACCTGGACTGGATGGTTTCACAGAATTCTACAAAGCATTTAAAGAAGACCTAACCCCTACCCTTCACAGACTATTCCAAAAAATTCAAAAGGATGGAAGATTCCCAAACTCTTTTTATGAAGCAAAGACAAATTTTTAAAGTGTGGGAAACTATTACCCAGTAGGAATGAAGAAATAAGAAAATGGACACCTGTAGAGTGGGTACACTGGTTCAAACTTGGTGGGGTAGGGAGGAGACACTACTGATGAAAAGTCCTAAAAGGATCCATATCTTTGACCCAGAAACACTTGTGAGGACGTTTCTTAAAGAAATTGGTGGATTACTGCTCACATTGTGTGCAGGAGGATATTTATAATAGTGACACTGTAAGCAACCTAGATACCCAGCGACAGAGACCTGTTTAAATTACAGGGCATCCATAATAGACTCTGAAGTTATTTATAATCGTGTAGATACCTGTAAAACATAAAAAAAATGTCCATATGTTATGATAAAACATAATATTCCTAAACAGTATAAATAATTTTTTAAAAACAAATTGATTACTTGTAGCAAAAAGGTGGAGGACAAACATTAAATAGTTTACAGTATTTATCCCTGAGCAGCATGGCTGTGGGTGTTTTCCACTTTCATCTTTCACACCTTTATCTAATGTCCCATTGTTTTATCATTAGAAAAGAAAAACAGTGAAACTATTTTCAGCTTGAAACAAATTTAAAACAATGTCAATAGAGGAGATTGGGGTTTAAGGAATGAAAAGCAAGTGTGGGAGTCAGACCTGGCCTCCTGGACCTTGCCTGTCTGCTGGGCATGTCACCCAACACTCAGGTTGCTATCAGAAGCACTTTTCTCTGTTGAAGTGACTGGCTTTTGTCGCACCATTCTCAGGTTATAATAGGAGGGGAGGACAGGCCTCAGAGCAGTCAGCAGCAGCCCAGGCCGTTGGTGGGCTGCGGCTCACCGTGCTTCCAGCCTCTGCATGGGGAACACCATCAGGGCCCTCGTGGCCTTCATTCCAGCTGACCGCTGCCAGAACTATGTGGTTGGGGACCTCCGGGAGATGCCGCTGGACAAGATGGTGGATCTGAGCGGGACCCAGCTACGCCGCTTCCCCATGCATGTGTGCTCTTTCCGGGAGCTGGTCAAGCTCTACCTGAGTGACAACCACCTCAGCAGCCTGCCTCTGGAGCTGGGACAGCTACAGAATCTGCAGATCCTCGCCCTGGATTTCAACAACTTCAAGGCTCTGCCCCAGGTGGTGTGTACTTTGAAACAGCTCTGCATCCTCTACCTGGGCAACAACAAACTCTGCGACCTCCCCAATGAACTGAGCCTGCTCCAGAATCTTCGGACCCTGTGGGTCGAGGCCAACTGCCTCACCCAGCTGCCAGATGTGGTCTGCAAGCTCCATCTCCTTAAGACTCTGCATGCCGGCTCTAATGCCCTGCGTCTGCTACCAAGTCAGCTCCGGCGCCTTCGGGAGCTGAGGACCATCTGGCTCTCAGGCAACCTGCTGACCGAGTTTCCTCCTGTGCTGCTTCACATGCCCTTCCTGGAGGTGATTGATGTAGACCGAAACGGCATCCGCTACTTCCCCAGCTTGGCCCACTTACCAAGTCTGAAGTTGGTTATCTATGACCACAATCCTTGCAGGAATGCACCCAAGGTGGCCAAAGGTGTGCGCCGCGTGGGAAGATGGGCAGAGGAGACCCCAGAGCCTGACCACAGAAAAGCCAGACGCTGTGCTTTGGCTGAGGAAAGCCAGGAGGCTCAGGCACTTGCCCTGGCTCCTGCACTTCCTCCTACCACAGCCTGAGCTTCAGTGGTTAGGTCAATGCCAAGAACCCAACTGCAGCATCTCCTGGAGATGGCTCTAGTAAGAGAGCAAAAGGTTGTTCTGGAACATTTGGGGTATCTCTTCTGTGGGAGCTGATAATCAGTTGAAACCTCTAAATCACACCAAGTAGAAAAATTTTCTGGCAAACATCTCTGCCAAAGGGAAGTTGTGTGCTACAGGCAGCCTGCCAACTTCCTTACCAGAAAACCAAGTCTCTCCAAGCAGGTATTTTGAAACAGTGAAGAGCAAGGGCTGGGACCCTGTGGCATCCTCCACTCTCCAAGTGGCTGGTCGTGAGGTTCCTGAGCTCCTGAAATAAGGTATTTATAGTACTCACCTAGATGGACTGTCTCCAGCCCTCTGCAGGATAGATTTTTGTACTATGAGTGATCACAATAGTGTGAAAATATTACTAATTCTGGCCACTTTAAAAGGACATTGCCATCTAATCAGACTCACAGAAAGACCTTGCTTTCCCCCGTTTAGTGAAGGCTGAAAAGACCCCTGATGAAGAATGCCTCTTGCTGGAGCCCATCTGCCCCTTCAAACTTGACAGTGGTTCATGTGGACTTAGCTCATCTTCCCTAAAAGGTTTGACCCAAGGTCTGCTCTCTGTTTACTGTCACTGACAATGCCAGAAGTCATCTAGAAAGCAAAATCTATGGCAATGTGGTCTCTTTAAAATCAAGCCGAGTTGTGACCTGGCTGCCTCTACAAAGCAGAGCGCTCCTATTTATTCACATTAACAAGCTAGAGCTAAATTGAATCCCCTCCCATGGAGGGAAACCACATTTCCAGAATCACACCAGGTTAAAGGTAGTAGGTGAGAAACCTGCTCACTTGAAACAAGCATGTGGAAATTTGAATTGCAGGTTGTAATACACATAGAGAATTTCTGCCACTTTAGCCTCAGTATCTCTGCCTTTGCTCTCATTTGACTTTTGTATATAGGGTCTTTTGATGATCAGTGTAAAAATCGAGGTATTTTGGACATTTTTAAACTATGTAAATTGTGACCTTCTTCCCATGAACATGTCAACTTTAAACTGCTGTTAAGTAGGTGATTTAATAACACAATCCTTTTTGTAAAAGAATTTTGTTCTTTTAGAGAAAGGGGAAGGGAGGGAGAAAGGGAAACATCAGTGTGCCAGAGATACATCAACTGGTTGCCCCTCACACGCCCCCAACTGGAGACCTGGCCCACAACCCAGGCATGCGCCCTGACTGGGAATCGAACCATTGGTTCAGACTGGTGCTCTAGCCACTGAGCCACACCAGCCAGGGCTGGTAACACAATCCTTTACGTAAACCTTTTTAGCAATCAAGGACACAAAGGGTCACCTTAACTGAAACATACTATATAGTTAGCTTTTAAAACATTACTTTTGCCATAAAAGCATCTCAACCCAGCAAAGTATGGTTCTCAAATGACATTACACGGCAGACTGTTTTCATGTTTTCCTACCAAGTATTTCTTGCTAAACCAGAGGAAATTTCATTTCACATAATCTTCCTATCACCATCCCGTCTGTTGAACATCTGCAACCCATTGATTAGACTTGAATCATTAAATGTAATAGGTTGTCAAACATGTTAACTCCTTCAGCAGAGTCCAGATTTAGACAGTAAGATTTATGGTCTATTTTCCCATTCCTAATGATTGAAACTAAACCATACTCAACTGACAGAAACTTTCTGCCAACAAAACCACCTTCTGACCTGTACACCTACAGCCAGTCTTATCAGTGCTTGGCTTTCTTTTTAACTTATCTTCCCCTTTCCAAGATTAAGGGGCCCCCTTTTCCAGTGTTGCCACAGACCGAAGCCATGAAACAAACTGTAGCCATTTGACCTATGTGGAGTCCTCACCTAACGAGCTAACTAGTCTGAATCAAATGTCAAATTATAAACATTTTGGCACAGTAGTCAAGCTGTTTTCTTCTAAAATAATCAATACACAATAAACATCTCAAACAATATGGTTAAGAATTTACCACCGATTTTGCTGTCCAAAGTGACTCTGTAAATTAATATTTACGTTTCCATTACTTCCTGGTGTTTTCTTGAAATTCTGACATAACTAAAATGCAAAAAAAGGGAAAATGTTGAAGTACCAAATATAAATTTACTTATGATTTTACAAGTCCTGAAACTCTATGACCCAGTGATTCCACTTCTAGGAATATATCCGAAGAAACCCAAAACACTAATTCAAAAGAATATATGCACCCCTGTTCACTGCAGTGTTATTTACAATAGCCAAGATCTGAAGGCAGCCCAAGTATCCATCAGTAGATGAGTGGATAAAAAAAGCTGTGCATTTACAGAATAGAATACTACTTGGCTGTAAAGAAGGAAACCCTACCTTCTGGGACAGCATGAATGGACCTGGATTTAGAAATCTGTCTGGTATACTAAGTGAAATAAGCCAGTCAGAGAAAGACAAATACCATTCAATATGTGGAATCCAATGGACAAAATAAAATAGAACTCAGATACAGAGAAGACTGACAGCTGTCAGAGAGGAGGTGGTGGTGGTGGTGGTGGGGGCTGGGTGAAAAAGGTGAAGGGATTAAGAAAAGAAAAAAACCTCAGACAGACTCAAGACACAGGTGATTACCACTAGGAAAGGGGAGTAGGGGAGGGAGCAGAGGGTAAAGTGGGGATAAATGGTATTGGAAGGAGACAGGACTTGGGGTGGTGAACACACAATATACAGATGATGCCTTGTAGAACTAGTTGTACTTCTGAAACCTAAGTAACTTTACTAACCAATGTTACTTGAATAAAGTAATTTTTTGTAAAAGATAAAAATCCTGAAACACAAAGTGTCACATGAGAGTAAAAGCGCTTCCAGAAGTTTGTATAGAATTTTAGCTTCTATAAATAAAAGTAATGCCAGTAAAAATCAACATGTATTCTACAGAAATTTTTTCTTTTGTCTTAAAATGCAACATCACTGTAATTTCACTTAACAAGTGGACTTGTTAAATTTCAATCAAAAAGCACAGTGTATTATGATGGTTAAGAGCGTAGCCTTCAAACTACCTGAGTTCAAACCCCAGGTTTGCCCTTCACTACTAGTCAGTTACAGTCTGTGTACCTCAATTTTCTCATCATTAAAATGTTTAAGTTTCTACCTCTCTGAATAATGTTAAGGATTAAACAAATTGCTGTGTATAAAGTGCACAGAACAGTGCCTGACAGGTGGCAGTTTAATGTTTACATACCAGATTCTTTCATTTACCCTGCAATACAATACTTACATTTACCCTACAATCAGTAATTTCTTGCTTGAAGGAAAAAAACAAACAAGGAAACAAAAAAGCTTTTTCTTTTTCAATAAAAGTTTCAACAGTATCTATAGTCTTGAATATGAGAAATATAATTGCAATGTGGTCTAATTCTTCTGGCTTACCTAAAATCACAGACATGATTACCAAAGATTTTATTTTTAAATTTCTGAATGAATATACTTGCCCTTTCCCTCTTACTCTAGAATAAGAAAATCACCTAAGTACCGTAAGTCCTCAGTTAACACTGGTAGGTTCTACAACTTTAAGTGAAAGGGCACATAACAGTCAATTTTACCATAGGCTAACATAAACCAGTTAAGTTCCTACAGCATCACATTGACATTACAACGAAACACTGAAAAAAATATTATGTGCAACTGCTGTACTTGAAAACACGAGACTCTTCCTTGGTACTAAGCCTTTGTGTGTCTTGAGGGGCATGAGGTATGAGACTCAAGATACAGGTGTCTATCTGCTAGACACTTTATTCTCTGGCTTTTGTCAATGTAAAAAAATGCATAGACCTTATAATCTCACTAGCACAGAAGGGATATTAATAAACAACTAAGTATACATGCTTTCCCCCACCTCTAAATAAAACCTACTTCTGGAGAACAGGAAGCAGGTGATATTTATCTTTGAATCCCTGGTGGCTAGCACAATTCTACCAAGGTACCTGAATTTTGGAAATCTTATCATGCCCCAGCCCACAAGAACGGTACTATCCTCAGGGTCTTAATTTAATCCACATAACCTGTTCAATATCCCTTTGTACTGTACAGCTCCTAATTTATAATTGAAAACTCTGTAATCAGGGTTGCTTTATTCTTCATATTGAGGATCTGAAATGTTCTACAGTAATCCTAATTTTAAAAAGTCCTCTTTAGCCCTGGCTGGTGTGGCTCAGTGGACTGAGCACTGGCCTGTGAACCAAAGGGCCACTGGTTGGATTCCCAGTCAGGGCACGCCTGGGTTGCAGGCCAGGCCCCAGTAAGGGACACATGAGAGGCAATCACACATTGATGTTTCTCTCCCTTTCTCCCTCACTTCTCTCTAAAAATAAATAAATAAAATCTTTAAAAAAAAAAAAAGTCCTCTTTACACTTCTGTTCTAGGGATGTTCTAATACTCTAGAGAAAGTACAAGACAAAGGAGACTTAGAATTCTACACAAAAAATACTCTGTTGACTTAACCAGTCAGGGTCCTGGCCAGAAAATTCATTCATCCCCCTATGGTTTATATGGGGAGACTTTAACAAAGGAACAATTACTAGACAGGATTAAGGGGGTGTGGAGGGAACAATACTGAAGTAGTAATACTGACACACAGAGACAAGAACAGCAGCAGCTGCTATTACCCACACAGCTGAGAAGGAACAGAAATGTCACCCAAATCCAGTAAGAGTTGCAAGTGCCCTGTGAAGTGATAACTAGTGATAGGTCTCACAAGGATGCAGCCACTTTCAGAGACAAAGAGTAAAAACCGAAAGAAAACGATTCCTTCTCCCCACACCCTGCTGGTGCCTCCTGAGTTAAACCACAGGAAGCCAGTCCACAAGGAGCTGGAAAGCGGTCATGAAGGGGCAGCCATGGCACCTGAGCAGGCAAAGAATGGATCCTGGCTTGAGGAGAGCTAAAAGGAGAGTAACCAGCACACACATTCTCCTTCGAAAAACAACAAAAAACCCCTAAGTTTACTAGAATAGATTTAAAATTCGTGAGCATTAGACAATTTTCTATGCAGTAACTATTATGTACACTGCAACTCTTATTTCCATGTCACAAAAGTCTTATGCAAATAACAGTGATTCCACATTTGCCATTTCAGATCTTACAGAAGCTCCATCCCAAAACTCATAGGAATTAGAGGAGCCTAGTCTAGAACTGTGAAAACTAAAGATTTAAAAATTTGTTAACTTGTAGAATATTCTACAACCATGACAATAAAATCTGTAAGGGCTTCAAAAGATATGAATTCAAAGATAAAAAGGGACATGGGTGTGTTGTTGGATATAACAACTGAACTCCCATGTTTCTACCTTTAACTGGTGTGTTCTTTTCAAATCTTTGGAGAAAAAAATGTGCCCAAGAATGCTTTTAGATTAAAATGCTACTGTAGGCCATCTCGTCCCTCAGGAGAGATGTTTAAATCTACCTCTTCCACTGAAACCTCTGTAGGTTTTTTGATATGCTCATCTGCTCCACCTGCACTGTGGGATGTAAATTAATGTTATCATGTATGATAAAGTAACTTAAAAAAATTACACAGCAAACAGTGCTATTAATATTCCTAAAAGTAAAAAAATAAGTAAGAAATAAAATCAGTATTATTCTCTTTAATGCTGTCAGCATATTTCTCTTTTATGTCAATGTTGGACAAAAGCTAGCATCGCAACAAAGAAAACCAATTTTTTTTCCAGTTTTAACAGCTTCTACAAAATAGTATTAAAATGTTAAAAACAAACTTTTAGGAAACAAAAAAAAAAGGTTGGTTTATTCAGTGTTTCTTTGAAATCCTTTTGCTCTTCCCTGGGAATAAAATGTCTTTCCATGATGCACAGAGATAGATACCCAGTAAAAACCTATTACCTACTACTGGGCATTCTCATTTTATTTCTTGTGCATTCTGCTATATACTGATGTATAAATAACCTCCAAATCTAAAACGACCACTAAACTCAGTACATACTTACACCCATTATCATTCTCTCCCTAGACTCCATTTGCTCAAAACAAAAACCCTAGCAACAACAATGCTGAAGTTTAACAAAGCCCACCTTCTCTAAAAGAGCATTAGAGGTAATTCAAGCAGCTTGCAACAACCAGCATTAAACCTATGACTCTTTCAAACTTAAAGTAACAGAAACCATCCTAAGTTTTTCCCAGGTGAGTTTTTCCATGTAAAGAGATAGTAGTTAAAACTCCACAAAATTAAATGAGTACTAAAGACTATGGTACTTTCACTAAATAAAAATAAATGGTTAATTACTAAAGGTTATGTATAATTGAGAACCAAAACATTAGTGTATGTTTACCACATCTGACTTGGACTTGTATTAATCGGGATTATTTCATAAATCAGTAATTAAGCTGAACCAACTCTAGTGAAAGTACAATCATTCGTATCCAATAAGTTACAAGAAGCAAGAAATCATTGAGAGGTAACAACTAAGTAATTGTTCAAATTTTTATTTTGGTGCACAGTATGAGAAATGAACTTTTAAATCAACTAAATTTTATGGAAAATGAACAGCAAATAAATTAGACCCATGTTAAAGTAAAAGGTCAGCTAAATGTCCAAACTTAAGGATATAAGAACCACTGATAAACTTCGATTCCATAGTCATCTTTAAGAAGTCAGTCTTCCAAACAACTTTACCATAAACTGGTCCAGAGCATTTAACAGCATACAGGAATGCTTAACAAGGGTGATGGTCAGGCACACGTTTCCTGCAAGGATTATACAACACATACTTAAGAAAAAAGTCAATGGTGAAAATGAAAAGCATGATTGTAATCAAAAGTTTATATTAAATACAAACAGCTGGAATCCTAATTTTAAGACCATTATAACCCAATTTTTCATCTACCTGTTTCTACCTCCTAACATCCCTCAATTACCATTTTATTAAGAGGACATTACAAAAATCCATGAAATATGAAGGTCTATATTAATTTAGCAAGGTCTCAACTTCTTGGCACAACAACTTACTTAACAAACGTTATTTTTGAGAAATTGATAACATGTATTTTTCAGGAAATGGTTAATTCATGTTTTCAACTAATTATGTATTAAGGAATTTTACTAAATTAGTCAAAGACAGTTACTCTTAACCAGAAGTTGTAAAAAGGCTTTGGGGCCTCTAAATGAAAATCTCTGTGTCATCATTCTAACTGAAGAAAACAAATGTCAATAGGTAAGGTGTTGATAGGGTCCAGTAACTCGCCAACAGTACCTCTTGCATCTTAGATGTTAAACTTTAATTCTCTGGTAACCACATACTGAATGGCTCAGGAAGGTGGCATGGTGTGGGTACTAGTGCAATTTTTTTACTTAATGCCTTGTCAAGGAGCAAGGGCTTGAGAAACTACTTCTAGAGGTAGGCACAACAGTTAAAAGCAGCAAAAAAGACTAAAAACAGATGCAAGGAGTATAGCATACTGGAATCATATAAAGAGATAAACCCTTCCAACCAGTGGCTAGTGGAAGTCTGACTAAAGGATGCTAAAAGATGTCACTACAGAAAAAGTTATCAAGCAGCTATCAAAGGGTTCCTTGGGTGTTACTAATTAGCATGAAAAGTCCACAGCCCTGTATATATCAGAATTTCTGATATATTTAATAGACGCTAAAACCTCTAAAATAGTGTTATATCAGATCAAGTTAGGTATTAAAAGGTGTGTGTTTCAAAGGGGGTTAAGGGAGCTGAATTATTGTGAAAATTTCCAGGAGTGAATGTGGTTATGTGACCTTGATCCCAAGTCAGAAAAGTTTAATTACAGAATTCAGTTTTCTTTTGCTATCATTCTGCTTAAAGACAATAGAAAACATAACTGCATTTAATCTTTGATGGCACTACTTCCAAAAACCCTTCCTGTCAATTTCTCCTTCCCTCACATATTTTCCATTCCAAAACATGGAAAACCAGTGAAGTACTCATTACCCTGCCCTGCCAATACCAGAAGCAGAGAATCTCTAGATTTTTGAGCCTGCTCCTTTTTCTACTACATATCATAGTGGATTTAAATAGCATTTCCTCTGTTCTCTCTATACTATTTTCTACTCTTTCCTTCCCCTAATATAGTATTAGGATAGCTACCACTCACAAAAGCCAATGAAATGAGTACTGCAGGGTTCTGCACAAAAAAGGTCTTCTGTAACTCAGTGCACTTAAGGTGCCATTTCCTAGTAGCATTCCTATCTCCCTCCTGTTACTGCAGAGGAACTCCCTGTGCTCCTGTCTAAAACCAACTCCTGCTCTTGTTCTCTGATCTCCCATTCCCTCTCGCAGCTGCTTAGTGGACAGCTCCCCTTCCCTGTGATCATTTCCTCTCTAGGAAATTGCTCCCACTTAAACTGAATTTTCAAAGTAAACACCTACACCTTCTCTAGCTACTTCCCCACTTCTATACTCCTATTCACAAGGCTTCTCCAAAAAGCAGTCTATATACACTCTCTCCAATTCCTCTTTGCCCACTCCCTCCACTCCACTAAACGGTTTGTCAAGATTACCAATCGCCTCTGTTACTAAATCCATCTTTAAGGTCAATTTGCCATCCTTACCTTATCTCACTTCATCTACCTGCGTCATTTTGGCAATTGATCACTCCTCCTCCCTAAGTCCTTCATTTGGCTTCTGAACAATATTCCCTTGGTTTTTCCTCCTACCTCAGTAGCAACCCCCTACCAACCAATCTTTAAAAGTCTGTTATGGAATTTCAAATGCATATAGAAGCAGAGACTGTATATCATGAACTCTCTTGTGGCCATCACTCAGTTTAAATAATTATCCATTGTTTACACTCCAGTGTCCTTTGCTGGTTGCTCTGAATCTTTCCAAATTTATAACCAGAATTTTCCAGTACTCAGTCCTTAAAACCACTTTCCTCCTTTCGCTACATTCATTCCCTTGGGGACTGGACCAGTCTAATGGCTTTAAATACTACAGGCTGACAACACCTAAATTTATAACGACAGCTCCAACTTCTCTCCTAAACTACAAAATCAATGAGCCAACTGAACTATCAAAAGACATCTCAAATATCCCAAATTGAAATGCACTTCTTCCCTCCCAAAGCCTTTCCCATCTCAATTAAGAGAAACTCCTTATCTCTCCCTACAAAAACCTTGAATTATCCACAATCCCCTTTCCTCTCACACCCTGTATCCAACCCACAATCAAATCCTGCTGACCCTATCCTCAAAATATGCATCTTTTATCAACCACTTCTCACCACCTTCACTTCCATCTCCTGGTCTAAGCCACTATCCCCTCCCTACTCCCTGAACTACCACCAAGAGGTAATATAAATGGTTTTGGTAACTATTAATAAGAACAATTAAATTATTAAATATATTTTCAAAAATTAAGATTTTCTGGTCATTTAACTTTTAAAAAAAAGATTTTATTTATTTTTAGAGAGGGGAAGGGAGGGGGGAGAAAAAAGAGGGAGAGAAACATCAATGTGTGGTTGCCTCTCACGTGCCCCCAAATGGGGACCTGACCTGCAACCCAGGCATGTGCCCGGACTGGGAATCAAACCAGTGACCTTTTGGTTAGCAGGACAGCACTCAAATCTACTGAGCCATACCAACCAGGGTCATTTAACCATTTTTATGCGAATGAGTTTTTAAAAGAATTTGGCATTTTAGAAAAACTGCTGGTATAGGAACATATAAAAAACTGTGCTAATTACATGCTTAAGAATGTCGATATGCCCTGGGTGGTGTAGCTCAGTGGATTAAGTGCAGGCTGCGAACCAAAGGGTCATTGGTTCAAATTCCCAGTCAGGGCACATGCCTGGGTTGCAGGCCAGGTCTCCAGTGGAAGCCACATGAGAAGCAACCACACATTGATGCTTCTCTCCCTCTCTTTCTCCCTCCCTTCCCCTCTCTAAAAACAAATAAATAAAATCTTAAAAAAAAAAAAAAAAGAATGTCGATATGGAAAATTATACTAGGACAGAAAATGACTGGAGCTGAACCATCATGATAAAAAGACCTCAGTTTTTACTACTACACACCCCTGCCCAAAAGCTCTCTGGTTCTTGACTTTTCCAAGCCTGGCTCTTTATGAGCCCTTTCAATCCTAAGAGCTATTCCATGTCACCATACCCTGCTTCCCACTAGGCTTTTATGGCTTAAATCTAAGAGCTGTGATAATCTGTTTTAAATAACTTGCATAATACTTTCATCTAGGCAAAAATGGCTACACTTTCTATTGACTACCATTATATGCAGTTACCTAATTTTTTGTTTCCACATTAGTAGCTTTTTCTAAGAAGTGTTTTCTAGTGTTACAATATACCTTGGTGCTGCTTTGATAATGTTGTCCACACGGAGAATCACCTCTGCTGCTTCAGCCGCACTCAGAAGAACTTGTCGCTTTACTTGGAAACTTTCTGTTATACCCAGTGTTGCCATATCACCAATAGTACCATCCTTCATATCTAAAAAGAGAAAGTACTTACTAAATAAACTACGGTTTTAACAAGTATCAAAATATCACTTATAACTTAAATAAAATTAACCCTGTTATGAAAAATAAAATTACAACACTAAATTACTCAACTCTATCACTCAAGAAAAATCTTCAAAAAAATCAAAACACCAACTACTGATTATTTGTATTAATGGAGAACAATTATGTCAAATAATGAAAAATTTATACAAAACACTAGATCACCTATCTTAATCTACTTACAGATGTAAAATTACAAAAAATTTCTAATCACTAAGTACCACAAAATCTTAACTGGATGAGAGAATTTAGACGTCATCTATTTTTCTTCTTGTGAGAATCCTACTTCATCTTCGTACAGATCACTATTCATCAACTCTCTCTTGTCCTGTGACAAGATTATCTACCCTCTAAGACAATTCCTATGATGTCTTGGATTGTTTTGGGGGATATTTTTTAGTTCAGATTGATATTTTTTAGTTCCAACTGATATTTTTCAATCTGAACTAACTCTGCCTTTTTGGCCACACTTTTGTCTATGTAGCAGAGATCTGCATTCAAGAATGTCTCAGAAGTACTTTACCATGAGACTGGGAGTTAATGCGGCTTATATTATAAAGGATATAGTAAAGTTTACATTTATTTTGGAATATAAGTACTGCTTATATACTTTAATTCTATAACCATAATATAACAAACTAGTTACAAATCTTCAAACTAGATTTATACCCTTTATGGAATAACAAAGTTTGGCAGTATTGAGAATATGAAGTAAAATACTTTCCCAGAATATGTAATGCTTACAAAAGAGACAAAGGAGTCTTTTACATGGTTATAATGAGAATTCATTAACAAAAAAATGAATTTGGTAAAGAGTTACTCTTAACAATTACAAGGCCCCAGCTGATTCCTTACCCAGTCCAGCAGTTGTATTGCCTTCGCTATGGGCAGCTCGGAGCTGTGCCACCAGATCTGCACTGTCATAGCCTGCATTGTCAGCTATTATAGTTGGCAACTATGAAGCAAAAAAGACAAATGGTTACTATCTACTCTAGTAAAATTCACTGACGCCTAACTAGGACAGCTTTTAAAAATTACATATTTGGAAACATTGTAAAATCTGCTGCTTTTTTTTTTTTAAAGGTTTTTTAAAAACATTTTATTTATCTTTAAAGGGGAAGGGAAGGAGAGAGGGAGAGAGGAAGAGACACATCAATGTATGGTTGCCTCTCATGCGTCCCCTGCCGGGAACTGGCCTGCAACCCAGGCATGTGCCCGGACTGGGAATCGAACCGCGATCCCTTGGTTCACAGGCCCGTGCTCAATCCACTGAGCTACACCAGCCAGGGCGAAATCTGCTTCTTTTTAATTACAGCTCACAAAGAAGATAAACTCCAGAATCAAATTTAAAGGTGGTGTGACCCTGCTCTTTTTCTTAAGACCTACAAAAGAAACATTTTCTGCCCAAGTTAGAAAAACATATCCACTTAAAAACCACTGACACCAACAAATTTTAAGTTCATTACCTCTTATTTTTAACTTACCATTCTCAGTGCTTTAGCATAAGACTCCATTGCAACAGCTTCTTTACCTGGTGTTTTATTGGCAAGCTGCGTCACAGCATGAGCCATCACCATCTCAGAGCAGCCTGTGGATTAAAAATCCAATAAAATACCATTATGCTCAGCTGTCTCAAAGACACTGACTTCCCTCAGATACATCAAGCATTTTAAAATTAAGTGCAGAAGCAATATATGGTTTGTATAAGAACCATTAAAACCACTTACAATTTATACTATATTTTAAGAAAATAAATAAAATGTTTTACCTCCTCCATAAACTGTTCTAGAATCTTTCACAGTTTGGGCAAGAACACAAAGAGCATCATGCAAAGATCTTTCTGCTTCATCTAAAATTTGTTGAGTGGCACCACGAAGAACAATAGTGCAAGCTTCACCTAATGTTAAAAAATAATATTCTTATGTCATAGCGAGCATTTAATTATAAAACATAAAAATTTGCCTGTATTCATTTATATAGGTTTTAGTTACATTACTTTGTTTTGAAAACTAACATGTCTTCTACTGTTATACATTCTCTTTGCTGACAATTCATATTCGTAGTAATTCTAAGTTATCTAAAAAACAACTATGTTGAAAATGCACTGCTCACAAAGGTAAGATTAACATAAGGGTGATCTCAAAACAGATCAAAATTAACATGCTATCATGCTCCACAAGAATTAAGATACATCATATTCCAGTAACTATGTAACTTTTTTTCATTTCAACAGAGCCTAGCAAGGATTTAGGATCCTAAACCAAGATCTACATAATCACTCACCAAGGGCTACCCCAGAAAAGTGAATGAGCTTGTCCTCTCCAATCATTACTTCTTCAATAAGCTTGCAACTTCCAAGCTTCACTAGTTCTGGGTGGTCAAAAGTAGAGGCAATTTCACCACCTATGAACACAAATATAATTAAATGCATAACAGGTTTAAAACTTGCTTTTGAACAAGCAGTAATTAACATATAAAAATTTTTAAGTTGATTGCTTATTATATGCAAACACTCTTTGAAGCACCTCTTATGAAATCGATTACTCTTACAATTGTTATGAGATATGGTCCATTATTATCCCATTTAGAAATGATAAAATAGAGGCAAAGAGATGTTTACATTATTATCCATGGTTATACAGCTTGAACAAATAAGGTGAAGGTGGGATTCAAATCCAAGCAGTCTGGCTTCAGACCTGTGCAGACACTGTATACTACTACCCCCTAAAGGTTAAATGGAAACTTTATTTTTTAAAAATATATTTTATTGATTATGCTATTACAGTTGTCCTATTTTCCCCCCTTCATTCCCCTACACACACCCCCACCCACATTCCCCTGCCTTTAGTTCATGTCCATGGGTCGTACATCTAAGTTCTTTGTCTTCCACATTTCCTATACTATTCTTACTCTCCCCCTATTTTCTACCTACTATCTATGCTACTTATTCTCTGTACCTTTCACCCCTCTCTCCTCCTCCCACTCCCCTGTTGCTAACCCTCCATGTGATCTCCACTTCTGTGGTTCTGTTCCTGTTCTACTTGTTTGCTTTACTTTTGTTTTAGGTATGGTTGCTAATGATTATGAGTTTGCTGTTATTTTGCCATTCACATTTTTCATCTCCTCTTTCTTAGATAAATATCTTCAACATTTCATATAATAAGGGCTTGGTGATGATGAACTCTTTTAACTTGACCTTGTCTGAGTAGTACTTTATCTTCCCTTCCATTCTAAATGAAAGCTTTTCTGGATAGAACAATCTTGGATGTAGGTCCTTGCCTTTCATGACTTGGAATACTTTCCAGCCCCTTCTTGCCTGGAAGGTCTCTTTTGAGGAATCCACTGACAGTCTGATGGGAACTCCTTTGTAGGTGATTTTTACCTTTATCCCTTGCTGCTTCTAGAATTCTCTCCTTCATTTTATTGTTGACTAATGTAATTATGATGTGCCTTGGTGTGTTCCTCCTTGGGTCCACCTTCTTTGGGACTCTCTGAGCTTCCTGGACTTCCTAGAAGTCTACTTCCTTTGCCAGATTGTGGAAGTTGTCCTTTATTATTTGCTCAAATAAGTTTTCCACTTGTTGCTCTTTCTCTTCTCCTTCTGGTACCCCTATAATTCGGATGTTGGGACGTTTAAAGATGTCCTGGAGGTTCCTAAGCCTCTCCTCATTTTTTTAAATTCTTGTTTCTTCAATCTTTTCTGGTTGGATGTTTCTTCCTTCCTTCTGGTGCGCTCTGCTGATTTGAGTCCCAGTTTCCTTCCCATCACTATTGACTCCCTGTACATTTTCCTTCATTTCACTTAGCACAGCCTTCATTTTTTCATCTAATCTGCAACCAAATTTAACCAATTCTGTAAGCATCCTGATTACCAGTGTTTTGAACTGTACATCTGATAGGTTAGTTCTTTGTCGCTTAGTTGTGTTTTTTCTGGAGCTTTGATCTGTTCTTTCATTTGGGCCATTTTTTTTGTCTTGATATGCCTGCTACAGTGAGGGGCAGAGCCTTAGGTGTTCACCGGGGCTGGGCAACCATGTGGCTATGTTGTGATGCTGTATGTGGGGGAGGGGTCCAAGAAGGAACAATGGCGCTTGCTCCACTCTCTGCCAGATTTCAGTCACTTCCCCCACTTCCCACAAGCAAACTGGGCCCTTCTGGTGCTGATTCCCAGGTGGGTGGTTTGTGTACGTTCTAGGACCCTGTGGGTCTCTCCAACAAATTCTCCTGTGAGGCTGGGAGTTTCTCCAACTGCCCCAACCCCCACAGATGTTTTCAATCAGTGGTTTGAAGCTTTAGTTCCCCGCGCTGGGGCCCTGGATTGCACAGTCTGTCCAGCTCCCCAGTTGTTTCTCCTGGTTTATCTTCAAGTGAACGTGGGACCACCCGGTCCGCAATCCATCACCTTGTTGGTCCGCCAGCTGTTGCCTTGCCAGCCAGGTGCAGGATCGCCAGGAGTCCTCTCTGCCCGGCTGCCTGTCTCTGTCCCTCCTACTGGTCTGGGTGAATGTGTCCTCTTTAACTCCTTGGTTGTCAGAATTCCATACAGTTCAATTTTCTGTCAGTACTGGTTGTTTTTTGTTTTTAAATTGTTGTTGTCCTTCTTTTGGTTGTGCGAGGAGGCACAGTGTGTCTACCTACACCTCCATCTTGGCCAGAAGCCCCCTAAATGGAAACTTCAACATTTACCTTAAGTCTACATTTAAATAGATTCTCTTCTGAATCCAGTCTAGAAGATCAGTACTCTTATGACCCAAAATCCCAAACAAAAATGAGAATACTTAACAGTATTTTCGGTTAAGAAAATAATAAGAAATAAGAAAATAAGAAACAATAAGAAAATAATAAGAAAATACTTAACTATTATGTCAACAGATGTATGAACTTTTGGAACAGCTTAATAGGCACTTAGGATCTGCTAATTACGACAATAACTAAAATATCAGAGAGACCTAGACCCTTATAAGACCTAGAAAAGGGGAAATATATACTGAGAATTTCCCAGAGCAAACTTAGCTTTAGTGTCAAAAAAGTAAATTCATTTTACTCCTTATGTCGTATTTCTATTCCTATTTTCCCCTCCCTCTTCCATACTGTAAACTAAAAGGGCTAGCCATTTCCTTTCCTTGATCCTAATTAAGCAAGGATTTTCATTTTAAAATCCTTAAAATCCTTA
The DNA here is from genome assembly GCA_004027475.1 of Anoura caudifer. Lineage (NCBI taxonomy): Eukaryota > Metazoa > Chordata > Mammalia > Chiroptera > Phyllostomidae > Anoura > Anoura caudifer. The sequence goes on along the minus strand of PVKU01001667.1, from coordinate 176,529 downwards.
CAAGTTAGATTTCCATTTTAAAATCCTTTTCGCTAGCTCATCAACCTCTCTAACAAAATAGAATACCTCTTCATCTAGTCAATGTATCTGCTGAATAATTGATGCTTTATACGTAGATCTATTTTACAATTCATAAAAAAAAACTCTGGTCTTCCCAACTCTACTAATTTAAATTGATATTCTATATGGCTGAAATCCTTTTTGGTTGGCAAATTCCTGAGACTTCGTTTTCTAGATAAAAAGACCCTATTGGTGTTTGGGACATAATATCCCAAAAATGAGACTAATTTAGTCTTTGAGAATTTTCACTTATCCTACACTCACTCATCTATATCTGCTTATAAGGTATTTCTTGATATCTGTAAAAACCCATTTCACACACTATAACTACATATAAGCTAACAGGATGGGAGCCACCATGGGGTCAACCTCAGTTTGTTCACTCGGTGCAGTAAATTTTCTCCTGAGTATATGTGGCAATTTCATGTATCACTAACTTATCCCATGAACGTGCTATCATTCACATTTCTTATGTCTTTAATTTTGTTGCATTAAAGGAGTTACATAAACATGAGCATCTTAAGTTTTATCACTTTAAGCATCAAGTGTACAATGGCTTTTAGAGAACTTTAACTAGAGCAGGCAAATCCATTTCAAAATAATTAATAAAATAAAAATGTGTCTTCTTAGGTCAAAAGATTATGCTTCTCAGATTATTAAAAATGGCTTAAGAATTCTGAGATGAAGCCAATTCTACTCTATACATTAACTAGTATCTTTTAATTTCTTTGAACACTCAGGGCAGTTCCAAACCGAAGTCATCACACCCATTGGCTTTCCACCCCAAACCCCACTCTCCTTCATTCTCACTGCCAGGTCCTCAACCAACTTTCCAACCTATTCCTTTATTTCCCAGGACCTAGAAAACTAAGAGAATAAAAGTTTTTAATGCTTAGTTCTTCTTGGGCTACTTAGAAGTTACTTTAAAAACCATTACCACAAATAGAAAGTTAACAAGTTGCACTCTGTATCACTTTGATTTAGACATACCTTACCTGTAAACATCATTTCTATTGCACACAACTGGAATTACATCACTCATACCTCTTCTGAAGGGTGAATGCTGGAGAATTCTAACTTTTTATCATATGTTGCCAAACTGTTTCACACTTAACATTTTTTATTTTCAGAAATTTTCAAAACTTAACAAAAGCAATGTTTAAGTACCTGACCCACTGTTATATGGTTAAGTGTTCAGTAAAGATGACTATCATAACTGTACTACTATACAGGGTACAAAGCATTAAACTACTCACTTAGCATTAGAAATAAGTAAATGAAAAGTATTTCATTTACTAGATAAAGACATAAGATTCTTTTTTTAAGCTCTAGTTTATAGACTTTATGTTTAGGACTGTAGCCCTATGGGTTTGTGAAAAAATAACATAGTACACTATCTTTAAAATAACATAACAAAAAGCTATCTATACCAATGGTCAACCTGGCACATACTTTATAGTACCATTAAATATAATGTAACTGCCCTGGCTAGTGTGGCTCAGTAGATTGAGCCCTGGCCTGCAAACCAAAGTTGCCAGTGCAATTCCCAGTCAGGGCACATGCCTGGGTTGCAGGCCAGGTCCTGAGTTAGGGATGTGCAAGAGGCAACTGAGAGATGCTTCTCTCCTTCTCTTTCTCCTTCCCTTCCCCCTCCCTCTCCCTAAAAATACAGAAAGTCTTTATAAAAAATAAAAATAATGTAGCTAAACTAAAGAAAACCAAAAAGTATACATCAGATTTCAGACTAACTCAAAGGGATTTCTTTGTACTCTTAGTTATGAGTTACATATACAGTTAACCCTTGAACAACATGAGTTTGAATACCATGGTTCTACTTATAAGTGGGCTTAAAAAGCTGAACCTGTGCAATTCAAACCCATGTTATTCAAGGGTCACCTTCTTCATTGCACTTGGGTACGAAGGGCTGACTATAAGTTTTTGCCAAGTCAAAAGTTATATGCAGATTTTCAACTGCCTGAGGCTGGGAGTTGGTGTCCCTAACTCACCCTGCATCATTCAAAGAGTCAACTGTACTAAAACTCAATAAATCCAAGAGTGATTATTATGTTTGTTAGAAATTAATGACTTTTCCCCATACCTGTGACAAGAGCCAAGCGTTCCACACCTGCGAAATCTGCATGCTCAATGGCCATAACACCAGCAGCACCAAAGAGCTGTTCAGGATAATTATAAATTAATTGCCTATAAATAAAACACATAAATACACTGTTATATCACAAGATAAAATATCAGAGACTAACAAAAATAAAACCATGGGGGGAAAGAAAAGAAAAAATTTTACCTCAACAGTTATCAATGAAACAGAAATCAGAACAAGATACAATTTCTTAAATATACAATAATTTATAACACTAGTGCATCCATGCTAGTATTACAAACAGATTTTTAAAATACTGCTACTGGTATAAACTAGAAAGCAATTCAACAGCAATGCATCAAAACCATAATACTCATATACTTTAATTCTACTACTGATAATCTACAGCAAGAAAATTAGATATTAAAACATGTAATGAAGATAGCTGTAAGAATTTTTGTACAGGATAACAAAATTTGCCAGTGACCCCAATGTCCATGAGAGTATATGTGTATAAATGACAATTTAAAAATTACAAAGAAGTTTGTAGTTTTAAGTAACAATATGCACTGTTAGATTTAAAAAGTGAATTACAAGTTTATAGCATATGATCACAACTAAGTGAAAAACAAACTAGACCACCACACACAGAAGTCAACTGAAAGGAAAGAATTCCTGAGGTAAGACCCTAGTTAGTGTCTTCTTTCTACTTTTCTGTATTCCAAAATGAACATGTTACTTTTACAACAGAAGTAAAAACATCTGTTTAAAAGTTTGTAAGTTCAAAAATAACCAAACTATAATTTTATAATGCACTGCTAGGCAAAATGTGTGTTATCAGACTCACAGATCACATAGAAATTTACAAACTTACTTTTCAAAAGCCAACCAAACATTTGGCCTAAAACAATTCTTTTTCCTCAAACATTATCTCTCAAAGTTAACTAAGACCATCATTTCACTGAACTGTGCTGTTCCTCTTGATGTTTTCCTCATTCAAAACGATCCATAAAAGCCTTAAATACTAGTAATTAAGAATATATGAGCCTGGCTGGTGCGGCTCAGTGGACTGAGCACTGGCCTGCGAACCAAAGGGCCACTGGTTCAATTTCCAAGTCAGGGCACATGCCTGGGTTGCAGGCCAGGTCCCCAGTAGGGGGCGTGCAAAAGGCAACAACTCATTGATGTTTCTATCCCTCTCCCTGCCCCTCTAAGAATATATAAATAAAATCTTTAAAAAATTACATGAAAAAGGTTTATGTATGTTTTTCATATAAATTAAAAGCCTTAAAAGTCTTATTATTTTCATCTCTTCATTCTTGTTTTATTCCTATGCTATTAGGTTTTTGCTACTTCAAACTCCCATCATTTAATACAAAATTAACTCTCCTCCAAATATATGTATACTATAGTCAAAACTAGAACTGCCAAATCAAAAAACTATTACTGTTAACATAAAAGGTTTAGTAAATATAATCACAAAATACAACTTAATTACAATGCAAATGACTTGCTATATATTTATATTTGAAAAAAAATAAAACAGCTCCTAAATAAATCACTAAATAAATATAAGGTATTTCCATAAGTCTTTTTAGAAAAAAATCCTTTCTTAGATCATTAGAAATAAAATTAGCACAAGAACACACAGACCTGTTAATAAAGCAATTTATCCCATGCTTAAGAATACGTTCAACTTTCTCCTTCATTTTTTCCTTTTCTGCATGTTCTATTTCTGCCACCTTTGCTGTAGAATCGACTCTTACACGAGAACCAAATATCTAAGAAAGGAGAAAGCAGAGAAACAGCATCACTTTAAGTACTCTTCAGAGTCCCACAGCAAATGTAAACATTTTTATGTAAATACACCAAAAAATGTTTGCTTGTGTGTATATATTTATATACATATTCTAAGCTTTTTGGTTCAACTGATTCCCAGCCTGAGTTTATGGCAGCTAGCAATCAAAGTTTCAAGAAATGTAAGCATACCTTTATTTTGTCTGTATCCATACCAGTATTTGCAATAAGAATTTTGGCATTTTCAATTCGCTTTGGTTGATTTACTCCAATTTTTTTATCCAACAGAAAGCCTACAATATGAGAGTATTGTATTAAACATTTCAGGGGCAAGTTAGTAACTCTTACGAAGTTGTCTGCTTTATCAAATTATTGGGTTGGCCAACAAGTCTGTTTAGTTTTTTCCGTAAAATAAAGGACACATTTTTCATTTTCACCAATAACTTTACTGATTTTCACATTTCGAGTATGTTGACTATCTCCCATGTGGTTGAATGTTGATTGTTGTCAATTAATGTCTTGATTTGATTGCTACCAACTTCTACTGGTCTACCCAACCACAGAGCATTGTCCAGCAAGAAATCTCCAGCATGAAACTCTGCAAATCACTTTTGACATGTTCAATCAGTCACAGCACCTTCTCCATATACTGGATAAATCTTTTTTTGCACTTCAGTTACATTTTTACCTTTCTTGAATTCACCAATTTTGATGTTTCTTTTAAATGCACACTGATGTGACAGCTGTCACAACACAATCTAACAAAATTGTTTCAAATGAAGATAAAGACAACTAAGCGCTTCTAGAACCACCTTACAGAAAAAAACCAAACCAACTTTTTGGCCTACCCAATACTTTCAGAGAATACACTTAAGGTTAATTTAAGACTTTAATTCTGAGACTATATCTAAGCTCCTAGAGAGACCTATAAAGCATTTCACTAGAACAGTGATCATAAAAATCATTTTAGGTCACTTTAAAATTATATGAAACAGAAAAATTCACGAGCACAGCACAAATATTTAGAGTAAACACAGTATCTGAAACTTTTATTTACAATGTAAAGGTATTAAGTCCACTATCATTAGCTCAAAACCAATACAAGAGAAAACAAGCTGTGAAGATTCAGATACACAGGGAATTGCCAGAAGTTACTGGAACGTAAAGAACTGAGGCTGGTGAGCAAATGAAAAAGCCATGGGCAATTGAGTCAGACAAACCTGGCCCCAATTATCCCTCTGCTGCACACAGGCTAGTAGGGTAGCAACCTGGGAAAACTATTCAACCTTAGTTACTCATTTGTAAAACAGGAATACAACCGGTGGCAGAGATATTAGTCACCAGCCTAAAGACCTGTTGATTTAGAACTATCATTCGAACACAGTATTGCCTCTCCAGGCTTCTTTTAGATGCATATGTAACTTTTATTAAGCCATTATCATCTTGGGTTTCCTGCTCCAGTAAGCTGAACCTAACTCTCACTCACTGGGTATCACAAGGGATGAGATTTTAAGTAAAATTCCTATTACAATGCCTGGCACAGAGCAGATATTTAAAGAAAGATAGCTATCCTCATTTTATCTTTCCCTACCACCAGCCCCTACTGGAAATGCTACAGAGCCCTTGCACATAAACTCAACCAAGAATATTTTCAGAATTGTTACCCCCTTGGAAGACACAACTGACATGCGGCAATGCCTGGACTCTCAATCGCTGGTAAAGCAGAAACTGTAAAGCACAACTTACTCCTCTTTTCCCCTTATCTATAGAAGAGAATGCATAAACTACCATCTATAGGCCATTTTGTTAAGTATATACAATGGAAAGGTACTTGGAAAATTCCTACTTTATCGACAAAATACACTAGGAAAACAGCAGTTGTTATGACTAATTTACCACTCTTTAAGAATGCCAAGAAATATACAGGGTGTGGAAGAAGTAACACCTGCTTTTGTGTGGTTGGTAGGGTAGTAATATGCATGTGATAATTTCCAGTTTTAATTTCAACATATCACCTAAAATGTCACATGGTGTGCTTGAGCGTGATGTTATGGTACATAATTGCATGGTTATGATTTTGCAGTAAAAATATGGGCATTTTTGTGCCAGACCCTGTATATCCTCAACATCTGCCAACTAAATGATTTGATTTACCCTAGACCCTTCCTGTAGAACACATATAATCCTGAGAAAAAGCATCATTTGAAGATAGCTGGCTTCAAGAAAAATGAAACTGTAATTTCTCTTTATTAGAGACTGAAAATATCTTCATGGTATAAATAGAATCTAGATATTATAAAAAAAAATTTTGGGATGGTGTGAGATGAAGAACACTGTCAATTTAACAGATAGATGAATATGACAAAAATGGCTGCAATATAATTTTTGTCCTTAAAGATAGGTTTTCCTGCCTTTATAAAGTGTTACTAGTCCTGACTAGTTAAAAATAGGATTCACTCGGTATTTACCCAACATCCCATCATAGCTTGTATGCCCACATTCAACATATATACATACCTTCATCTAAATAGGAATCCGCCAGGCTTCCTCCTAGTTTCTTGATGACATGAATTGCCTCCAGATTACCAGAGCCTTTCAATCTGAGAACAGCTTCCACAGCTAACTTAGTAAAGTGATCTTTGTGATGAGTAAGAAGTTTTGAGGATAATGTAGTTCCCGCAATGTTCATTAAATCTTGGCGAAATTTAACTTCATCAGAACTAAAAAACAATCAAATAGGAAAACTTATGACTTTCTTAAAATGAAATGCTTAAACTTACTTCTTCATTGATATCAACCCTATTTCACTTTTCAAAATTTATTCAGATACTCACATGTCAATAGATACTTCCACCCCAACCAGTAAGGATTCATGTAAGAATTAAACCTCACCAGTAAGCAGGAAATGCAAATTAAAGGGTACGATTTTCCAGACCACCAAACTGGCAAACTATAATGAAGAAACACAAGCACACAAACACATACCAAACGCTGTCTGTCAAGAAGATGAGGAAACAGGCACTGTTATACAGGTACTGGAAGTGTAAATTAGTAAATTTTTTCTGGAGAATTACTTATCTTTGAACTCAGCAAAACTTCTTGAAACATTTTTGGGGGTAACAAGTTTGTCACAACATAAAGCAAAACACAAAACTCCAACTATAGATAGGTAAATTATACTACATACCTCAATAATCAAGAGCATACCTCCATTAAAAATACTGTAGAGAATAAGCCGTGGCTGATGTGGCTCAGTGGACTGAGCACAGGCTGTGAACCAAGGGGTCGCCACTTCAATTCCCAGTTAGAGCACATGCCTGGGTTGTGGACCAGGACCCCAGTGGGGGCCACGTGAGCAGCAACCACGCACTGATGTTTCTCTCCCTCTCTTTCTCCCTCCCTTCCCCTCTTTCTAAATAAATAAAATCTTTAAAAATATATATTGTAGAAAATAAAAAATATGACAATATTAACACCCAGAAATGTAGTTTTTTTCAACTACATTAAAGAGGTTAATAACCCTCTACACAATGCTACTCTTTATTTCACTTATTGTGAATATCTAGGCAAAAAATGAAAACCCAAACTTTAACTTAGTGGCTATCTCTGGGGGATAATGTGGGGTTTTATGTTGGGGCAGGATAAAGCAGCAGGATGTTTGTGTATGTTTCGTATTCTCTAGACTTTGTAGTTGAGCATACGTTACAAAGAATGTCAAAAGTTTATAACAGCATTTTGGCATACTGACCCGTGATCGACTGCAGAATTCAACAGAGCCTGTCTTGCTGCCTTTGTGGCTTCTCTCCAACCCGCAATGATGGTCTGTGGATGAATCTTTTTTGCAATTAAAGATTCTGCTTCCTATAAATAAATAGCAGAAAATACTTGTCAATAGTAAAACTGTAGGAAGAACTTGATTATTTCTGACATCCAAAACCACAGTAGTAAAAAACAATTAATAAAATGAAGCCAAACTTGTTCAGTCTTACCCTTAGTAATTCCGCTGCTAAAACAGTAACAGAAGTAGTGCCATCACCAACTTCATCATCCTGAACCCTTGACATATCTAAAAAATTAAGTTGGTTATTAACTCACTTATATTTGATTCTGCCTTTTAAATTACTTTTCTGTAGCTTACCTAATATACCCACTCCAAATATACCTACTACCAATCCAAACCTCACCTATCTGATTTCCTCACATGACAAATTCTTTGGAATTTTTCAGTACAAAATGCAATGCTCTTACCATCAATAATTAACTACACAGCATTCCAGAAGCTTGTATTTTAATAATGACAATAATATGAAAGTAATCAGTTAATCAGAAGTACAGTTAGTCAACATAGCCTATTAAAAATGTGTTTCAAAGTTAACAAAACACTATCATCTTCAGACTCACCAACTAGAACTTTAGCTGCTGGATTGTCAACACCAATGTTTTTCAGAATAGTTGCACCATCATTGGTCACCATAAGAGAGGCATCTCGACCACTGCTTAACAGAATTTTATCCTAAAAGGAATATATTTGGCTGAAGATATAAGTATATCTTTAACACATGGGTCAATCAATAACCTCACATACCGCTAACGGGTACATATTATGGATGGCTACTTGGCAGAATCCATTACAATTTTTTCAATGTGTATGCCTACAAGCAAGCCTTGGTATCTACCTTAGTAAAAACACTAGAAGATCAAGGGACACATAAACAAGGTTATTTCAGCTCTGTAATAGCCAAAACAATAGAAAGAAATTAAGTGTCACCCAATACAGTCACAAATATAATCAAGATGCTGAATACTATTTGACACTTGAAGAGGCAAGATTTCAACAAAGCACACTATAGAAAAACTACATAAGTAATATCTATGACTTAAAAAAGTATAATCTTACAAGTATAGAAAACACATAATACTAAGATGCACATACATACATTTACATAAGTGAACAAAAATGCTGGGAAAATTTACATCCTAATGGTAACAGTTGTTGCCACTGGGGAGGTGAGTGGCATAAAATGGGACTTCAGCCATAGGGGTACTGGTTTTGATTTTTAGTAAGAAGAATATGTCCATGCCTGTATAATTCACAGTTAAGTTTCAAAAGATTAAAAGGCATAAAAAAAACCCTGTCATTTACTATGTCTATTTCCATTAAGGACTCTAAAACAATATCAAAACATTAAGAATTCCATTTTTCTTACCATGCCCTTGGGTCCCAAGGTGCTCTTCACCAAGTCTCCAATAGCAATGGCACCAACAAAGGAAGACTGGAGTAAAAATCAAAGAGACTTTCAAAATCAATTCTAGTCTTAAAATTATAAAAGTATAACCGGATCTTTATAAGAAAAACAAGGTTTACCAGACGAGCTGTCTCTGCTCTCTCTTCATCAGCTCCAGCCTTGAAGATGTTGACAGGTGCAAGGGAAAGGGACGCCTAAAAAGAAAAATCAAGAACTAGTTTGAATGCCAATATTCTTTTTAAAATTGTTTAAATTTCATTTTCATTTTTCGATTAACATTAATGTTCCATATTATTTTCAGGTGTCCAGCATAGTGGCTGGACCTTTCTTAAATTTAGAAAATGATCCCCGGAATAAGCCTAGTACCCACCTGAATGCCAATATTCCTCAACACATGTACTTAGACGCCTTCCATTAGACTTTCAAGTAGGTAGATAAAAAATTAATTTACAGAACAGTGTACTTTTCTAACAAATAAAGCTCTCCATCATCCGGGCATTCATTTAAGGAGGGAGACACTTCTAAAGCCGTATAAGGAAGGCGACCTTGCGTTTTGGATCCACAAGTGATCCAGGAATAAAAATCATACACTGAAGAGATTGTTAGTAATAGCAAGACTGAAGTTGATTTCAATCTAAGGATAAGTCAAACAGGGGCTGTAGGCCACCGCGGGACAACCGAACGAACGAAGCACACGAGCGAAAGCAGCGGCCTAGCTTCCACCCGACCGCGCCTTCCCCACCGCCCCAAACTCCGCCCGGAGAAAGGCGGGGCCTGCCTCACCAACCCGCCCGGGGCACTAGAAATTTCTCCGCCTGGGGTGAGTCCCGTGCCTCGCAGTTCTGGGACTGCGGAGAGGCCGTGTCAGAACCAGACGCTGGCCTGGAGGCCCACCCTTCCCCTGGCCCGCACCGAGAGCTTCACCGGCGGGCGGAGCACAGGCCGCACGCCGAGGCCGGCACCATGTGCGGCGGTTGTGGGGGACAGACACATGGAGCCAGCTGCGTTCGAAGCACAAGATGGGGCAGCGGAGCGGCAGGACACAGCGGGGTATGACGGAGCAGGGCCAGCGGGGCCAGGCTCACCATGATTCCGATGAGTGGGCCACTCACGCCTCGCTCTCACAGCTCGCGGCCGGGAATCAGAGGAAGGAGAAGCCGGATGTGACGCCACAGCTCTACTGCAGGGGGCGGGGCCTCGGCTACAGCGCAGCTCCGGCCTAGCGCCGCTCGCTGGGCGAGAGAAGATAGCCACTAAGCTCGTAAACGCAGATTTTCTGGCTGGAGGGGCGGGGTCTTGACTCACGTCCCGCCCCCGGCGGCACCAAGGGCTCATGACTAGAAAAGGGGGGGATCTGACATTTTGCGTGGGGCTGGGAGGATTGGGAGTAAGAGCCCCGAAGAACAAAAGAAGCTGCACCAGGACCCCGCCGCGCGGGGGGGGCGGGGGGGGGGAAGGCTTGCACTAATAACGGAGTTGCTGCTGGCACAATATTCTTAAATATACTATTTTAAAACTTATTCCTGGCTGGTGTGGCTCATCGAATTCAGCGCAGGCCTGCGAACCCGAGGTTCGCCGGTTTGACTCCCGGTCGGAGCACATGCGGCCAGGTCCCCAGTTGAGCTCGTGTGAAAGGCAAATGATTCGATGTTTTTCTCCCTTTTTCCCTCCCTTCCCCTCTCAAAAGAAATAGTAAAACCTTTTAACATTTTGACTTAAAGTGCCACATAAGCACAGATTAAAGTGTTATATACTAATGATGAAGGATATAATTCACTGACCTCATTATCTCTCTCCCAAGAAGAAACCACACTAAAACTTTTTCAACTATGTTTTGTGGTCATTATTCATCATATTCCTAAATAATATTTTATTGCTATTTTAATTTTAAAATCATTTGAGTATTACAGAGAAAGATTTACGTTCCTTTTATTGAATTTTAGAGCGCTATTTTTAATTGTATGTTGACTGTCCAGGACAACATAATGATGGAAACATTTACTTTTATCTTTGTCCTGCTTCCTCATTCAGGAGGTTTTGCGTTTCACTCATCCTTCTCCTCCCCCATTAGTAGAGATGACTAATATACCCTCAATCAGTGTCTTGGCAGAGGTCAAGATCAACCCAAAACACTTCAATTTATCAAAAGCAGTTGTCTTCTTTCTCTAATTGACCCCTTAGGACGGTTAGGTGCTTAAAAAAAATTCTAGCCCTCAATGTGTAACTAAGTTGGTTAGAGCTTCACACCAAGCAAGGTTGTAGGTTCCATCCCCTGCTGGCACCTACAAGAATCAAACGATGAGCACAAATTAAGTGGAAGAACAAATCTCTGTGTCTCAACCTCCCTCTCCCTTCCTTTTTCTCTCTACGACCAATTAAAAATATAAAATAAAACCTTGGGTGGTATTCGAACCAAAAGGTCACAGGCTTGTTCTCAGTCAGGGCACATGCCTGAGTTGCTGCTGGCCAGGTCCCCACTTGGGGGCTTGCAAGAGGCAACTGATACCAATGTGTGTATCTCTTGCACATCAATGTTTCTCTCCCTTTCTCTCTCCCTTCCCCTCCCTCTAAAAGTAAATTAAAATCTTTAAATAAAAATGTTTTCTATCATCTACCAATACCCTTTTCTCCTTTTGACAAACTTATCAATTATCAAGCTGGTGGATTTTTGGCAATCGTTAACATTGTTAGATTTTTTTTAATTTTAATTGTTGTTCTTGTACAGTTTTCTTTTACTCCCATCCCAGCCCACCCACCCAGCCCTCCCCATCTCCCTCCCATTTCCACCCCGCCCCTAGTTTTTGTCCATGTGTCCTTTATACTTGTTCCTATAAACCCTTCCCCCTTTCCCCCTGAAATTCCCTCCCCTCTCCCCTCTGGACACTGTCAGCCTGTTCTCTATTTCAGTGTCATTGGTTATATTTTGCTTGTTTGCTTTGTTGTTAGGTTCCTGTTAAAGGTGAGATCATATGGTATTTGTCTTTCACTGCCTGGCTGATTTCCCTTAGCATAATGCTTTCCAGTTCCATCCATGCTGTTGCACAGGGTAGGAGCTTCTTCTTTCTTTCTGCTGCATAGAATTCCATTGTGTAAATGTACCAGTTTTTTGATCCATTTACTGATGGGCACCTAGGTTGCTTCCCACACTTGGCTACTGTAAATTGTGCTGCTATGAACATTGAGGTGCATAGGTTCTTTTGAATTGGTGTTTCAAGGTTCTTAGGATATAATATTAACAGTGGAATTGCTGGGTCAAAAGGCAGATCTATTTTTAGTTTTCTTAGAAAATTCCATACCGTTTTCCATAGTGGTTGTACCTAGATGTTTTTAATTTTTGTTTCTACCCTTTAGGTACATTCTAAAAGGGTTAGTTTACACCAGGGATTGACAAACTGGGGAGCCAAATCCCACCTGCCTACTTCATAATACGTTAAAATTATATGGAACATATTTTGGTGTCCATAGCTTGGCTGGAACATAAGCATACCCATTCATTTTTGATACTGTGCAATGCAATAGTTATAGAATGGCAGAGTTGAGTAGTTTTGATAGACTGTATAACCCATAAAGCCTAACATATTTATGATCTGATCCTTTACAGAAAACATTTACTGACCCTGGTTTGCACTATTCCCAAGGCCCATCATGAAAAGGGATGTCCAGACTGGACAAATTGCTATTTTAAATCTACCCAAAATTCTGTGTTCATGGAAAAATTTGCTCTTCTTTCAGGAAATGCCTTTTGACAGGTATATGCCAAATCACACACTAACAGGGCATCCAATCTTTTGGTGTGTCTGGGTCACACTGGAAGAAGAAGAGTTTTCTTGGGCCACACATAAAATACACAATGAAAACAAAAATCTCATGTTTTAAGTAAATTTACGATTTCGTGTTGTGCCGCACTCAGAGCTATCCTGGGCTGTGCACTGGACACCCCTGCGACTAGAATAAGTCACAGTAATGAGAAGCTAAGATATCTCACAAAATAAATTTTTATTGTGGTCAAATCACTACCTGGAAACACGTCCTTTCACAGGCAAGCCTGAGACTTACGGTGATGGAGAAACCAACCCCGCCTACCTGCTGTGCTTTGAAGTGGAAAGAACAGCCAGAAGCTCTGGGATGGGGATTGGGAGGCAGGCCCTGCCACCTGTGGAGCTGAGGGCAGGCACACCCAGGAGGAGATGGCTGAGAGGGCTCTCAGCTTTCATTGCAGTGTTTTTGATTCTTTCCACTTTCCTACCTCCTTTGGCGTCACCCTCATGTTTCAGGTTATTTTTTTCAAACCTGAGGATATGTTTTTATTGTTTTTCAGAGAGAGCAAGTGAGGGACAGAGGGAGAGAGAAAAACATCGATGTGAGAAACATCAACTGGTTGCCCCCCATTCAGGCCCTGACCAGAGATCAAACCCACAAACCAGGTATGTGTCCTGACTGGAAATCAAACTTGCAAACTTTCTGGGGGACAATGCACCAACCAACCGAGACACCTGGCCAGGGCTGTGTCCCAGGGTTTAATTGCTCAGTGTCTGGAACCAGGCTATTTATGTTTAGATTTCAACTCTTCCATTTACTAGTTTTGTCATTTGGAATGGGTTCCATATGCCCAACCACCTTGATATATAGCAAAGTGAGAAATAACACAATTTGATTTAAGCCACAAAGTTTTAGGGTGGTTTGGTGTGCAGCAATAAATAACCTAATCACTTACTTAACAATGCCTTTGAATAGGCATTTCTACAGTTTTGCTTCCAATTCTTTAAGAGCCTCTTCATCAATTTAAATGTCCTGTTATCATCCATGTTGTTGTCAGTTCTTTCTAAACTATTATCTATCCAATGTTTAAAATCCTTCAAATTCTCTAACCTCATTTAAACAAAAATGCTTTAACATTCTATAGGTACTGATGTCTTGTCCTTTTCCCTTCTTCCCATCCTGCCTTTGCACCCCATGCTCTTCTTATGGAACGAACCCCTTTCCACCATTGAACATTATGATCTTTCCATACCTCTGTACCTTTGCACATGCTACTTCTCCTCCCTAAGACATCCTCTCCCTTCCTCTAGTCTACAAAGGCTGTCATCAAACACCTCAGGGACTACCTCCTCCAAGCTTTTCTCAAAACCTCTATTTTCAGGCCAACTTAGATGCCCTTCCTTTTTTTGCGCCTTTATCACACTGCTCCTACCAAGAACTGACAGTTGTCAGTTCTCCTAATCTATGTAGCTATTACCAATTCTAGAGATATCAGAGAGAAGTTAATTCATCATTTACACTTTATTTGTGAGCGCTCAGTCCTCTGGGGGGAGAAAGGGCATTGTCCCATTAGAAGGCTGTTCTAAAATGCAGATATTTTGAGGACAAGGACTGATATCTTTATTACTGGCATAGGGCCTAGCTCATGCTCATTCATTAAATAAGAACAAGTGAATAGCTACTGTCTTCTAAGGAATTCAAAGAAAAAAATACAGAAATAATTCAAAAAAGTTCTTAATTTCTGACAGCAAATGCCTGTTTTCTAAGACTTGGTCTCCGCCACATCTTGACCAATTATGTGTTCCATAGATGTCTGCCACATAGTAAGCACCCAATTATTTATGGACTTGTCTTTCCCTTTCATTGTTTTTTTTTTCTTTTTTAATTGATTTGAAGGGTGGGGAAAAAAGAAGGGAAGGGAGAAGAAAGAGAAACACTGACTCACTGTTCCACTTATTTATGCATTCATTCGATGGTTCTTGTATGTGCCCTGACCAAGGATGGAACTTGCAACCTTGGCACATCTGGACAAAGCTCCAATCAACTGAGCTACCTGGCCATGGCTCCCTTTCACTGCTCAAATGTTCTCCATCTTGAGCTGTATCCAAATAGGCTTTGCAGTGTCACTCAGTGGCTAAAAACAGGTTTGGCGACCCAGAGCTGAGAACTACTAGTTTGAATGACCACAGAGATAAAACTGTGAGTCTGTCTTATACTTAAAATTTCATTTTTACTTTGATGAAACATAACCCTTAACCTATTATATGTTCACTTGAAATGGAGGCAGTGATATGAGACTGAGAAATAAAACCTCCTATCATAGCTTCGAGAAATGTATAAAATATAAATACAGTAAAACTATAAATAGGTATCCAACCAAACTTTTATTGGTGTTTTATTGCAATCTACTTTCAGCAATAAGGGGAAAGGAACCATAAAAAATCCGACCAGATTTTATTCAACAAAGCAGTTTTTCATGAATGCTTAAAGTCAGTGTATATAGTCAGCTCAGCTTCCAGTATCAACTTGAGTACCTCATCGTGGAAATTTAGGCCAGAATGACAACAGTAAGCCATTGCAAAATCCCAAATCATCTAAGATTAAACCATATTGTACATATAAAGTATACTAATACTTTGTAATAAATAAGGATTTAAAAAGTGTTGCTTAGCCCTTGTTGAACTAAATTCAATTATTAGCATATTCTTTAAGTACTCCAGTTAATAAAGGTTTGTACTTCAAGAACTATGACTTTTCCAAAGATAAAAAAGATTAGTTCTTGGTATGACAAAAATTAAGCTTAAAAGCACATTCACACTTGTTCTTAAAAGCATGTCTACATCATATATGAAATACCTTCTCGTGCCTAGAGACATGGTTCGTATGGCAAAAAGTTATATGCAAAGAACTAGAGGGCAATCCTCCCATGTCCACATCCTCCAAAAAGCCACACTCGGCCTCAGTGTAAAAGCTATATTTTATTGCCATGCTACAAAATGTATGAAGTTGGCACTGATAGAAAGAAACAGAGAACAAAGGGTGGGGAAGGAGAGTGAGCAAAAGATGTTGTTACATATACAACAAGGTTTTCATCAACAGTGGTAAATTTTGCCAATATGAAAAATGCAAACCAAATTTAAAATGCTGATATGAAACAGCATTAAAATACATTTTATGCATAGTACAGTATCACTTATATCTTTTATTAGAGAAATGTGGAACGTTTATAAAAGAAATTAACCATAAGGGATAAAATTCATATTTCATATACAATTTGGCAATGGTAGTCCCACTGTTAGACAATTTTTTATAAAAGAAAAATTAAAAATCTAATAAGCTACCTTTATACAAAGTTGCTATATTTATGCCTTTATGTAGGAAAAAAACATTTATAATGCAAATTAGGACATACAATAATCTTACAATATTATACAATGTAATGAAAATAAAAACATCAACACAAAATTTGTCCTTTATAAAATGTGTATTTTGCATTTACTAATGCAAATGTGGCACACCGGTGACTACTGTACTATTAATACCAGTCCATCACAGAATTGCAGTTGTAATGATGCTACAAAAGAATTGTGTTGTACCCCCAAAAATGAAGAAGTAGGAATGGGGAATAGGGGGTGTAAAGAACAGGAAAGAGAGATATGGTGCTGGTTTAGGCAGAGTATCATATGGTATGTCATAAAATAGTTGTTAATTTTTCAAACCAAAAACATTTTCTATACATTCTGGAATTTCGTACCAATGCCTTTATTCAAATTTGGCAAACAATAGGGAAAAGGTAAATAGTACCATATACCTCACATATCAGAAATATGAATGAGATGCCAATACATCAGTTACTTCTGAATGTTGTCTCCAATGGTATGTCTATTTCAAGAATATATATGTATATATGTTCATATACATATATATTTACACATACACACACACCACACATTGCACAGAACACTTGGGCATTATGGGTTAGGAACAGCACAGGAGAAAGTGGGAAGTACTTTTTAGCTTGTTAAAACTTTTACCTTGAGGCAAAAATATGGTGGCACATTATTGGGAAATTATGAAAACATAAGGCCCCTGTCCCATTTTTAATAGAACATTACTGAGGTACAATTTTATATGTTGTGCCACAGATTCCTTTGGGGGGTTGATAAACACTAGCTTGACTTATAACATTGAACTGTGGGGTCAACATCAATATCTATAAAAACAAAGATTGCTTGGCAAATTTTCGTAAGTCCCAAATGTGATCTATTCTGGATATACTGGGAAGTGAAAAGCTTTTTGCTGAGTCTTCAAGAGTAAAGTGCATATCTCATCACTCCACAGCAGCAGTAAATAAAAGGAACTATTTGCCAATCTTCCTGGAGGGAGAAAAGGCACCATATTTTCAGTTTTAAAAGAAGATGAAACTGGGAAATAAAACACACTAAGAAAAAACAGAGTCAATACCCTTATCGGTTTCCAACCCTGGTCTGGAATAAAAGCTGTTTTGATCTATATGGATAAAAGGGAGAGATTCTGTTTGGGAAAATATATGAACAATGATTAGAGTTCCAAAACTGAAAAGTGGGATCACATGGTCTATGAACAGAACAGAATATCTAAAATCAGGTCTGCCTCAGAAAATCTGAAACATATGGCCACAATTGTATCCCAGTAAAATACCGCATTCTAAAATGCACCTGCTCATAGGCACATTCTTCCAGGATGGAGCTTAATGCCCACGACTAGACTACTGCAAAGGACAAGGAGTGTTCTACATTACATTTTATTAAATAGGATCACAGGTGATTTCCAGAGACATCTAGAAATTAACACCAGTTGCATGTATACATCTTCCTAATATTCATAGTACCTAAAATCAAATTCTTAGCAGACAAATTGGTCCCATTTCTGTTTTTAAAGCATACAGTATTTAAAGCATAAACTGCAGTGATTATATTGGAGTTACCTAAAAAATATAAAAACTAATTAGAATCTGGAAGGAAAAATACAAAGGATTAGAAAAAGAAAATAAAGTATCCAACCTCCAAAATGAATAAATAGGTCAGCCCTTCTATGTGGAGGTTAATGTTCTGTCTTGACTGCTTATTTCAGATAAAACCATGTGTACTAATTCCATCACAATTCATATTCCATATTACAAAAATCACATAAATTTGGCACGATTAGCAATCTACTCAGAAGAAAACATAAATGCAACAATATATTTAAAATGGAAACTGCATACCTACACCACTGCTCTCTTTTTAGAGAACAGTGAACACTTTAGTAAGCACCAAGTTCACACACACAAAAAAAAGAAATTCTGCTATGCACATAAACCAATGGCACTGAAAATAATAGACACCTTTAATAATTTATTTTCTTTATAATGGTCCCATTCTATTATTTTGCTAACCCATTCACTGTCCTATAGTTGGTTATTTACTGAACAGGCTGGATGCTATACAATTGAAACTTTCATGCTAACTTAACCTTAGTTACATCTGGTAGATCCAGATCATAATCTCAAATTTCCTCAAATTTAGAGAAAACGGTAAAATATTTTGCAAGGTTACCTAACCTTCTTTTCACTCTACCTTCTCTTGTCTTCTCTAGCATTTAGGAAACTGGAACATTCTTGATTTTCAAAGAGTTGGACATACGACCTCTAGTCAGCTTACACAAGCTTCAATTCATTTTAAATCCTAAATTATGACATAATCTCATTGCTCCAAGACTTCCACTGTACCTGCTATGCTGGCAATAATCTTAACATTCCATTGAAATCAGGGGTAATCAAAGATCCGTCTATGAGTGAAAGGACAGCAGAACTGAGGAGCACTACAGTGGGCAAAGTACAATCGCAGCCATGTGACTTGAGGGAATCATGGCTAAAGTGCTGGGGAGGGTGCCCACAGAGAAGACACAGTACCTTCAGGGAACTCTGTATGTTAAAAATAGCTTCCTTTTTTTTTCCCCCTCAGCTGCTAAAGAGATCACCTATGGACACAAGTAAAATTTAAAACTAAGAGAATGTTTTTATCAACTTGAAAAGTAAACAGCGTATAAATAAATACTGGGCAAGGGCAACCCTGTTATAGAATAACAGCAAGTTCCAAATGAACCTTCAAAACCACAATTTGACAAAAATGCCACTACACAATAAACACATGATCCAATTTTAAAACTATATACAAACTCAAACATTTTAAATTGGAAAAGACAGTAAGCAACAAAATGAGACATCCCAAACACCAAAGGAAAAAACTGAAGGTAAATGGCAATCTAATGGCACACATGCCTCCATAAACGATGTGATCATCAATAATCATTAGGCGAGACACTTTCAAGAAATCATGGTTCAGATTTTCAAATGTTTTGGGGTAAAGTGACCTGAGACCAATTCTTGAGCCCACTGTAATTCTGATTCAGACATCTGGGCATGCCCTTCCAATAACGACATGAGATGAATAAACAGAAAATCTTGTCATCTTTCTGCCTTTCAACACACCAACAGCGACCATATTCACAAACACAGGACTTTCTAGTAAGCTGAAGGCAAAGGAAGTGACTGGTATATAAGGAGTGTGGTACTTCTATTTCCTTTACATATGGTTTGGCTCAAGTCAAAAAGCCTACAATTAATGAAATAAAAGATTCCTCATGTTACATGCTAGATGCCACATACCATGAACAGTGAATCTACAAATATTACTTTCAAAGCCTAGAGTTTATCTGTTAGCAATGTACATTATCAAGAGGCTTTATAAAACATTTTAAATGCCAACCATGACTTAGGCATGAATGATATACATAAGTCCAGAATATTGATGAAAATCAACCAGCATGTCACTCACTTCAACTCTCATTTTAAATAGGCACTGTGAAAATGGGAGTGCTGCTGTACAGTAATGAGTAGTATATAATGAAATTAGTGTTTTTTAATGAGTACCTGCTCTACATTAATTCCCTTTAAAGAAGCACATGAAATATTAAAAAAAAGTTTTTATCAGTCTATAAAAGGAGTTAGTGTTTAGAAAAGAAAATGAAGCACTTGCATCTTCATTTTTAAAAAAATTCACAAAGGTGCAAACAATGTAATGCTTTCCAGGCTCACATGGGCAGATCAGTACTATTATGTCTAGTTTTCCTAGATGTACCATCATCTCTTGGTAGTGCTTTCTGCAAATTTGACATAGCAGCAGTTTTCTCAATGTCTATCACAGCATACAGCTCTGTGCGCCTGGTTGGGGTCTGCGGAAGAGGAGTTGTAGGCGTTTTTGGAGTCTGAGGGTTGTCGGAGTCACTGCCACCTTCCAAGTCAACCTGTATGTAATTGAGCTGCCTGTGTTCTAAACTCGGGCGTCTGATATCAAAGTTAAAGACTGTCGGTATACAGTCCCGACGCCTTGAATATTCTATTTTGTGAGCACTTGCTGGGACTGTTACATTCTCTGTATTTACATAGTTATGCATTGGATCTAGATTATTATGGTAGCCATTTAGAGATGGGGTCTTTGGTCCTAAATTGTCATCTTCATCCCTACTTAGCTTGCGGGCTTCCCAAACAGGAGGCAAAGATGGTAAATTTTCATAGTTTAATAATGCAGTTCTTCTCTGAGCTGAGTTGTTGATATTCTGGGTATCTGAGGTACTGGTGGATGTCAGACGACCTCTCCTGACCCCTGAGGCACTAGGGATAGATAACCCATTTATATTTTCATATACCAGTTTGTTAACAGAGGGTGCATCTCTTCGTTCATCACTGTCATATCCAGTGTCCCATTCTGTGTTATTTGCACCACCTCCACTGACTTGATCTCTTCCAATTTTCTCCAGTTTCTCTTTTTCCATTAATTGCTTTTGAACAGGAGTTGGTCCTAAGACAAATCTGACTACTTCAGGTTCAAGAAGAACCTGAGGGTCCCTGTCCTCAATACTACTAGGTTCTTCTTTTGGAGTGTTGCTTTCAGCATTAGAAATCCTTGCCTCCAATGGGACATGCACACTTGCACAATTTTTCCGCTCTTCTTGCACACCTGTAGTGTTGACATAGGTATGTACCTAAACCAAAAGAGTAAAGTGAATCAGTAACTTGCTTAAAAAATGAAAATAAAACAAAAGAAGCCTGACCACATCTGTTAACTTTATTGATTAGCTTTCTCTCTAAATATACTCTGACTTTGAAGCTTTTGCACCTGTGTTTTTAATAAAAAGATGTTGGGGGAGGATGAGGGAAGGTATAGTAATGTAGCTTCCTAATTTGATAAAAGAATAACTACTCTGCCCTGACCAATGTGGCTATGTTGCTTGAGTATCGTCCCACAAAGCAAAAGGTCTCTGGTTCAATCCCCAGTTAAGGCATATGCCTGGGTCAGGGAGCATATGAGAGGCCAAAGATAAATGTTTCACTTTCACATCAATCTTTCTCTCCTTCCCTTCCCCTCTCTCTAAAAATAAATAAATAGAATCTTTTAAAAAATTTTTTAAAAAGAAAGCCTACTCTAACATGCAACATTATACTTGATAGTGAAACATGAAAAGGATTCTGTTAAAAAAAATCAGGGACAAATAAGGATTATAATTTTGGTGTTGTTCTAGAAATGCTCATGAATATATTAAGCCATGACTCAGAAATAAATAAATATTACAAAGGAAGATACAAATTTATCATTATTTACAGATGATTTGACTATATAAAGAAACAAACCCTACTAGATTTAATAAGAATTCCGTAAAACTCAAGAGATATAAAATAAATACTACCTACTAAGAAATAATCACTAAAATGATCATGAAAAGCTCAATGATGTTTTGGGCGACAATACAAAAAGCATTTAGAGGTCTATCCATAAAATATGAAAAACTCAAAAATAAAATGCAAAATTGAGCGACATATAATTACAGTAAATAATAAAAGAACTCATGTACTATGTAAAAAATACAAAGAAAGAATTTTAAAAAAAACAAAAATGTCTTAATGATAATGACCATGGGGTTTACAATAGGTAAGTACACAGCTAATTAATGCATAGACAAGGTTTAACCAGATACTTCATTCCTCAAATGAAAACAGAATAGTCAGGAATATTACATAATTCTATAAAAACACCACCAACAAAATCTACCTTCCTGCTAGTGGTCCACTAATTATAAACTATAATATAAGCAGTACCATAAATTCTGAATTGACTGAAAGTTATTACAATGGGAACCGGCCACTAGTCATGGCTGTCTTTACCTATAGGTGCTCCTATCCTGAACCCGCAAACTACTGTGATGCCAAGTGTCCCTCAGCACCTGTACAGATTTCAGCATAGATCAGTAAATTTACACTGTTTGCTCTGATTATTCATTACAAAAGTCACATAGAAAGAGTGAAAGCTAAATTCAAACTGAAATCTGCAACTCCTCATTTTATTCCACACAAGCCATTATCCTGTTAGACAGTGTAGCACATGCTTACCTGTTCCTCAGCCACAAGCAAAGGATGTGTAGATTCTTCACCTACTGAAGGCAGGCGTGCACTTCCCACAGAAGGATGTCTGCTTGAAGGGTGGGATGAAGCATCTCCAAATGAGGGATATCGGGGATATCCATTAGGTAAGTTCTGAGCAGCAAACCCTGGAGCTGAGTTTTTGTTTGTTTATTGGTTTAAGAAGAGAAGCAGGATTCAGAGGCAGGGGAGAGAGAATAAAAATGAGTAAGAATCCAATCTGCACTGACAGGACTAAGGAAGGTGTTTCTGGGAAGACAGCAGACACCAGAGCACAACTGGCATACCCTCCATGCCAACTTTCCATTCGCATTTTAGATAACATGAAACATTTACTGTTACCATATTTAAAATATTAAACATGTTTATAATTATAGCTAACAGCTTTTAAAAACTGACAACCATTACACTTAGGTAAGCCAATGGTAGTTCTAACATTTTACAGAATAAATATCCATAGTCTATGGTTTATAAAAGACGAAGGAAATCAAAAGACAAGAAGGAAAATGAATACTTACTTGTAGGTGTTCGAGGTGTTCTGGGGACTTCCAATTCTGTCTGATGATTATTCCTTTCAACAACTGGCTCTTCCACCACATTTATACTATTACTTTGCATAATCTCTTGCAACATGTTAAATAACTCTTCTGCACGGGCACACTTAAAGGCAAAGATTCCTATAAATATAAACCAGAAGGGAAAAACAGTTACATCTTTTAAAATGATACAGGAGCACCTGTGAAAGAATAAAATTGTAAAATAAGCATTCTGTGTACCAAAGGCAAGAAAGGTGTTTTAAATAAATACCTGATAAATTAATGATACTCCGTTTCAAAACATAAACCCAAAAGAAAGTTCACAGAATAGTTTTCATATGCCTAAGGGAGATGGCTCAAAATAAGGCAGACGAAAACAAGATTAGCACTTACTTCAACCGGCTTTTAACAGAAGGGGGCGCCCAACTCACCATTACCAACATGATCCTATACCATTTGACAGGCTTGTCTCTGTTACTGTTTAATTATAATAATTCTGTAAGGCAGGGATTATCATTCACCTCTGATGGAGAAAAAATTTGATGCGTGACAGAGGTAACTTGCTCAAGGGCTTTCAAATTGTAGGTAGCAAAATAATCAAACTACATGCTGTTTGACTCCAAAATTTAAAAACACAGTCAATTTACTAGGACTAATTATTTACTGAAAATGTTAAAGCTGATATGGGTCAAAATTCTATACATAGAGAATGTGCTTAATAAATGCTTGCTAAACGAATGCATAGTTTACTGTATCTCTTTTCTTAAGGCATTTATTTGGGTAATTTTTTTTCTATCAGGAGAAAGTAAAATATTAAACATTCTATATAGAATAACAAAAAGAATAGTATTTCAAATGTGACAGGGTTTGTAGAAATAATTAAAGGCTCTACCTACCTTGTCCCGTTTGACATCGTCGACCACTTTCAAAAGAAAAGAGATTTGAGTCATAGCCATAGCGTCGCAGGCAGAGGTAGTGCCATTTTACTGAGTCACGTTTGCGAGTGTATAAAATCAGTTCTGTGTCTGTAAGTTCCATTATGCCAGAACCTAACTCATTCCCATCATCATCCACATTAATAACCTAAAAAAAGAAAGTTTAATTAGCGCTAGCCTAACACTTCAACTCGACAGTCATACTCATTTCACCAATTGCTGACTGATTCAGTTACTTGCTCCTTTACTTTAGTTTATTTGTCAACCAATGTGTGTGTGGGACTATGTAGCAATATAATACACAGTTCATATCAGCAAAGAATTCACATTCCCACTGGGGAGATAAGTTCATGTTAAGATAAGGCCTTGTACTACTAAGTTTCAGAAAATGGCCAGAGACCAAGAAGAATAGATATCACTTAGGGAGAACTCACTATACCCTTGTAACCAAGCAAAGTGTTTTACACATACTTTCACCATTTAATCCTCATAACACTCCTAAACTAGGTAATACTGTTTTCTCCATCCTACAAAATTGAAAACAAAGATTAGTGATAATGTAACCTGTCCAAGGTCACAAAGCTATGAAGCAACAAGGCTGTAATCTGCACCTAAGTTTGCATGATCCAGAAGCTATGATTCATAGCAGACTAAGCAAGACTACAAGAGACAAACTAGCTGTGGATGAGTAAGGAATGGAGTGGTTAGCCTCTAGGTAACAGAACACCACAAGTTTCATAATGATGAAAGAGGAAGATTAATTTGATGTCAACTACAGGATGGATTGCGGTGGTGACTCAAGGTAGAGTCCAGTTAAGAAATTATCCAAGGTAGAATTGATGACTAAAGAGGAACACATAAAATGGCATTTTAAACAAAGTGATACCAGAACAGTGTGGCTAACTGAATATAGAGGACCAAAGAGAAAGAAAAAGAATATTCCACATTGTCAGTAAAAAAATGTCATCATCATTTGTTAAAATAAGAAAAAGCAGAATGAAAAAAAAAAAGGAAGTAAAAGGGTCTGGGGGAAAAAGTGAAAAGATATATTAAGTGAAGTAAAAGAATGTCCAGGTGGGCAGTAAGAGTAATTCAAGCAGCTGTACTGACCTTAAACTTGTTCCGATGGTTATCTGGGACAGTGTCTTTACCTGGACAGCTACAACAGCTACCCATGGCTTCTTTCAGAAGACCATGTGAGCACTACATGAAAGATAATTTAGAAAAAATTATTAGACATAGGATAAAAAATAACATAAAAAAAGGTTTCAGAAATCATCTAACACAAGCTCTGCATTATTTTGATGAGGAAAATTAAACCCAAGAAAGTATATGGCTAGAGATAGATTTCATGCAACTAACTGGTGAATTTTGCTCAGAGACAATGACAATAATTTTCTGAAGTAGATGTCACAGAAATCTCAGATTTCCAGTTTAATTTGCAAAGGTCTGCTTATTTTAAAATTATCTTAAAAAACAAGCCAATTTAGGGTCTCATATATAGTACTACTAAAATAAATTTATTCATGGCCTTAACCTCTTACGGCTTTTCAGCAATTTCACATCTCTCTTTTAATAAATTTCCTTAGGGATGCTAGACTTCTGGCTTGACAGGTTTCTTTACCCCTCATTGTAGTATCTTTTATGTAGTCCACCCAGCAAGAGTTCATTGGTAAATAAGACACAAAAACAAACTTGGAATATTTCACTGAGAGAAAAACAATTCAAAATTCAAGCAATATCTTAAAAGAAAATATTGGCAAAACTGAGTGTATCTATCTAATCTTGCTTCCCCACAGGTTACAGGTGACATTAAGTTCTCAAGAACACACCAAATGAACAAAGGAAAAATTTAAAATTTCAATTACAAACAAGAGAAAGAGAATAAATGTGACAATATTTGAAAAGCGGGGTAGGGGGGAGCACAAGAAGCTCCTAAACATTAAAAGCATAAATCTGATCAAAACTTGGCGAAAATTCTTCAGTGGCTCTTCATTGTATTCAGGGAAAAATTCAAAACTTGTCAGTTTGCCACGAGGCCCTTCCCAGTCTGGTCCCTGTCTATAGGTCTGAACTCTTCCTTCTCTCTGCTCCAAGCCCTACCCGGGCACATTCAGCAGTTTCCCCAGAGCATCTTGTTCTCTCACACCCCTCCACACTGCTCCACTTCTGCTTTTCCTTTCTCAGCATTCAACCCAAGTGTGTTCAGGAAGCCTTCTCTGACTCCAACCAACAGGGTGACTTATACTTCTTTTGTAACAGCACCCTGGGCTTCCAGTATCACAGCATCTTTCACACTGATTACTTTAGCAGAAACCACGTTGGATTGTCTGTTTACTTATCTCCTTCCCTCCACTATGGGCTCTTTTCCAGCGGGCATGAACCTCATTCATTTTTGCACTGCCCATGCTGAACACAATACCCAGCACACAGTAGGTGCTCTATTTCTCTTGTAAGCTGAATGAACTGTAGTAAGCAAAGGTAAAGAATGGCTGACAGGTACAATTATTAAGATGAAAAAGTATAGTAGTGTATATCAAAAAAAGTAAAAAATAAAATAGTAAAATTAATTAAGACTCATTTTAGTATTTTGCTCTAATACACCACCTAAATATCATGGCACAGAAATGATTAAGTCACAGTATGTACCTCTGAAGAATCGTGAGACTAAAGGGAGAGATAGATATGTAAACAGATAATACATTATGATAAACCTTATATTAGAATATGAAGAAAATTCTGTGGGTACAGAAAATGGAGTGACTAACTTTGTGGGTTAGGCAGGGCAGGGAAGCACCATTTAAGCTGGTATTTAAAAAGGTGAGCAGAAACAGTGTACCAGGCAAAAAATAGATGCAAGCACCTGAGACGGATAAAAGGGAACGTGCAAAGACAAAGGTGATGAAACGCTGGTTGCGCTGCATTCAGGAAAAAGTAAGGCGCCCAGGACAACCAGAGATGAGGGTAGGCTACAACACAAGCAGGGGCCAAACCAGAAAGCATCCTGAACAAGGGAGGGGGATGGGACACCACCAACATGAAGCTGGCCTGCGTCCAGTTGTCCTCACAGTCAAATGGACGTGACTCTATCATGGTATTTAATTATTCTACTGTAATATTTATGTCTTATCACCCACTTCACTATGATCTTCCTGAAGATAAGAGCCTTGTCTTCCTAATTTTCTAGGGCATTAAGCGTACTGCTTGCATAGCAGATAGTCCATAATGTTTAATTTTTTTTTAATTAATAAATGTTTAATAAATTACAGGATGAGAAAGAGGTAAAAAGTATTTTTAAAACTTTTTAAAGATTTTATTTATTTATTTTTAGAGAAAGGGGAAGAGAGGGAGAGAAACATTGATGTGCAAGAGAGACATGGATTGGTTGCCTCTCACATGCCCCCAAATGGGGACCTGGCCCTCAACCCAGGCATGTGCTCTGACCAGGAATTGAAACCAGTGAACTTTCGGTTCACAGGCCAGCACTCAAACCACTGAGTCACACCATCCAGGGCTAAAACTTTGTAAAGCACAAGGATAATTGATAAAAATAAACAAGCAAACAAACAAAGTTTCTTGAAATTACATGTTTATCTTCCCCACCAACATCCTTGTGAATATAAAGAGCTAAAAGATTATTACAGTGCAGCTTTGGCTTCAAAAGATGGGACTTCAAAGGTATATTTTAATACTATTTCTCAAAAGGAATAAAAAATCATTCTTCCACTTGCCATCTTCACAGGTCACCTAAGGCAGCCTGTCCTGTGTTGGCAGGGATACTTGAGTGGTGGTGCAACCTACTTGGGGACTCTATGGACATGGAGTATTTCAGTACAACCATAATTAATGAAAGCCTACCATGTGATACAAAAGCCTTGTAGGACTTCATTATAAATACATCTGCAGCATAAATTTAAGTCAAGGTTTAGCACAGAAGAAAGGAAACCAGTTAGAGACAACTTTAAAAAAGAAATATGCTAGAGGCCTAAAACCAGAAGAGCAACAGTGGGGATAGAAATGAAAAGATGAATTTCAGAAACATTTACGAAAACAAGTCAGCAGCACCGAGTGGCTGGCTAGGTACAAGGGAAAGCAGAGGCAGTTGCCAGGGTAGCAGGTGAAGGGTGCTGGCTCCATTGCCTGAGAGGAGAAAACAGTGTTTTCAATTGGAAGTAATGGTGATTAATTCAGTTTTAGACATGCTAAACTGAGATTCTAGAGAACAATAAGATGGAGATATGCAATAGAGAATTAAGTACAAGAGTATGAGTTGAAGGAGGTAAAATTTTGGAACACATGTGGTATTTAAAGCTACAAAACAGCCCTGGCTGCTGTGGCTCAGTGGAACGAATGCCAGACTAGGAACCAAAGGGTCACTGGTTCAATTCCCAGTCAGGGCACATGCCTGGGTTGCAGGCCAGGTCCCCAGGAGGGGGTGCACAAGAGGCAACCACATACTGATGTTTCTCTCCCTCTCTTTCTCTTTCCCTTTCCCTCTCTCTAAAAATAATAAATAAAATCTTTTTTCTTTCTTTCTTTCTTTTTTTTTTTAAGATACAAAACAGAAGACTCTGCTCAAGGACAGTATAAAAAGTGATCCGAGGTTGAAATCCTGAGGAATACAAATACATATGCACTGAAGTAGAGAGAAGCAAGTGATGAAAAATAAAAAGATCCGAACAGTACAAATTAAGAAAAAGCAGTGCCAAGAAAGAGAGTTCCATGCTTAGAGCAGCAGAGGCAGAAGCCAAACTACACTGTGCAGATAAAAGATAATGAAGTAGCCCCCAGAGAATGGAAACTCCTCTTTCAAGAACAAGCTAAAGAAGTAAAGAGTATAGTGCTAGAGTATGGACAGACAGGGTTTCAAAAGAAAATATGATACTTGAGTTACTTACTGTTTTAAGATGACACTTATGCAGGTTTGTAATCAATGGGTCAGGAAAGGTTTTAAAATATAGGAAAAAAAAACAAAAGAAAAGAGAAAGGGAACAAAGCACAGATCGAGACATTGGACCAGAGGAGGAGAAATGCCTCATCCTCCGAGAGGATAGGGAAGAAAGCAAGGATGTGTGGAGCACAGTGGAGAAGCCAAAGAAGATCATATCATTCTAAATTACCTTTGCAAAATTTAATGCAAGTGTGCAGAATGAAGAGAATGAAAGAATTACTCACTGAGGAACTGACCAAGACAGACTGCAGGATTATTAAGGAGGCTGTGCTGAGGGCTCAGAGAGGCTGCAAAGCTATGCTGTTTAGCTGTGCTCAGCAGTCCAGAGGGTAGAAAGCTCAATGACCCTGTATCAGAGAGTAAGAGGACAAGAAAATTAAAGGATATGGGCAATACCCAGGGGCAGGGGGTTGGGGAGAGTTTCTGAAGTGGTGGATCATCAGGTCTGGTCAGGAAAGAAGTAAAGAATAAGGCTGACACAATGGGAGAAAATGCAGGCAAAAAGGAACAGGAGGCTTCAGTGGGGCTGAAGACAGGCTTAGTATGAGTGAGAAACTAAATTAGCTGGAACAACAGGTAGTTGTGGTCAATTTTCAACATAAAAGAGGACTTTTTTTAAATGTGGAGTTTTCATCCATATCTCTAGCTCCTCTTCCTGATCCACCAACTCCCAGGCAAGGAGAAAGGCAAGATACTAGATATTCTTAAATTATGACCACCAGGCTAATATTTGGGGACCACATCTGAGTTATGGAAGACCTAATAATATGCACTAATACTGTAAACACTTGATGAGAAACCATGTGACCGCACAATGCCAAGTTCATAATTCAGCAAAAACACAAATGGACTTACAATGTTCCCTTAAGAAAGCAATTAAAGAAATTAACTAGGGTACATTCAAGAATGAAAGGTAGCTACTGTTTGGGAGGATCAATATTGCAACAGTTTGTTGAATATTTTAAATTAGTAAACACTATCTTAGTTTAATTAAAGCCATTTATTCTTATCCTTTGGGGGTGAAAGGTGACAGCAAATCAGCAGGCAAAATGATTGCCTTCAAGAAAACATTATTAAGAAAGAGACTGACATTAATACAGTCTTAGTAGGAAATTTTAACCCCCACTGACATCAATGGATAGATTTTCCAGACAAAAAGTCAACAAGAAAACAGCAACCTTAAACGACACACTAGACCAGATGTATTTAATTGATAATTTTTTAGCATTTCACCCCAGAGCCTCAAGATATATACATTCTTTTCAAGTGCACATAGAACACTTTCTAAAATAGACCACATGTTAGTACACAAAACAAGTCTCAAGAAATATGATGGAGATCACATCAAGCATCTTCTCCAACCACAATGGTATAAAACTAGAAATCAATTACAAGAAAAAAACTCATAAACACACAAACGCATGGCAGTGAAATAACATGTCATTAAACAATGAATGGGCTAAAAATGAAAGTGAGGAAGAAATCGAGTTACCCTGAGACAAATGAAAATAAACACACAACTACCCAAATTCTGTGGGACATACAGAAAGCAGTCCTAAGGGAGAAATTCATAGCAATACAGGACTACCTCAAGAAGCAAGAGAAATCTAAATAAACAATCTAACCTTATATCTAAAAGAACTAGAAAAAGGACAACAAAGCCCAAAGTGAATAGAAGGAAGAAAGTAATAAAGATCAGAATGGAAATAAACAGAATAGAGACTAAAAAACACAAAAGATCAATAAAACCAAGAGCAGATTCTTTGAAAAGGTAAACAGGATTGATACACCTTTAACCAGACTCATCAAGAAAAAAAGAGAGAGGACAAATGAATAAAATCAGAAATGAAAGAAGCAACAACTGAAACCACGGAAACACAAAGAAATATAATATTACAAATTAATTGGACAATCTGGAAAAAACAGATAAACTCCTAGAAATATACAATCTTTCAAAATTGAATCAAGAAAAATCAGAAAATTGGAACACAGCAATTACAACTAATGATATCAAAGCAGTAATCAAAAAACTCCCAGCAAACACAAGTCCTGGACCGGATGCCTTCACAGGAAAATTTTACCAAATACTAAAAAAAAAAAACTAACACCATTTGTTCTCAAACTATTCCAAGAATTTCAAGAGGAGGGAAGACTCCCAAAGCTCATTTTGTGAGTCCTGCATTATCCTAATTCCAAAACCAGATAAAGACACTACAAAGAAAGAAAATCATAGGCCAATATCCCTGATGAATATAGATACAAATATCCTCAACAAAGCATTAGCAAACCTATTCCAGCAATACACAAAAAAGATCACACGCCATGATAACGTGGGATTTCTTCCTGGGATATAAGGTTGGTATAATACTTGCCAATCAATTAATGTGATATACCACATAAACAAAATAAAGGATAAAAATCACATGTTCATATCAATAGATGCAGAAAAAGCATTAGAAAAAATCCAGCACTGATTAATGATAAAAAACTCTCTGCAAAGTGGGAGTAGAGAGAACATACTTCAATGTATTAAAAGCCATATATAACACACAGCCAACATCATACTCAATGGGGATAAACTAAAAGCATTTCTGTTAAGGTAGAAAACAAGACAAGGATATCTGCTTTCACCACTCTTACTGAACACAGCACTGGAAGCCCCTGTCTCAGCAATTAGACACAAAGAAATAAATGACATCCAAACTGGAAAGGAAGTAGAACTGTCATTATTGGCAGATGACATGATATTGTATACATAGAACCCTAAAGACTCCAAACTATTAGAATTGATAAATGAATTCAGAAAAGTAGCAGGATATAAAATTAATATTCAGAAATTGGTTGCATTTTTATACGCCAATAATAAACTATTAGAAGGGGAAACTAAAAAGAAATTCCATTTACATTGTATCAATAGTAAATAAAATACCTAGGAATAAATTTAAACAAGGAGGTAAAAGACCTGTATTTGAAAATTATAAGACACTGGAGAAAGAATCTAAAGACACAAATAAATGGAAGCTTATACCATGTTCTTGCATAGGAAGGAGTAACATCATTAAAATGTCCATACCACCCAAAACAATCTATATACATTGAACACAATTCGTCAAAATAATAATGGCCTATTTCACAGAATTAGGGCCAATAATTTGGAAATTTATCTAGAACCACAAAAAAAAACAAAAACAAAAAGCCTCTGCAATATTGAAAAAGAAGAACAAAGTTGAAGGTATTTATACTACCTGATATCAAACTATACAAGGCCATAATAATCAAAACAGCATGGCACTGGCATAAACACAGACATACAGAGCAATGGAACACAAAAGAAAGTCCAGAAACAGCCCAGACTGGAGTGGTTCAGTTCATTAGGTGTCGTCCTGCAAACCAAAAGGTTGCCAGTTCAATTCGCACGCAGTCAGGGCACATGCCTAGGTTGCAGGTTCAGTCCCTGGTCCAGGTACAAGAGGCAACTGATTAATATTTCTCTCCCTCTCTTTCTCTCTCCCTTTCTCTCTCTCTAAAAATGCATAAATAAAATCTTAAAACAAAAGAAAGCCAAGAAATAAACCCATGACTATACTGTCAATTAGTATTTGACAAAGGAAGGAAAAACATACAATGGGGTAAAGATAGTCTATTCAATAAATGGTGCTGAGTAATTGGACAGATATGTGGAAAAAAATGAAACTAGACCACCCTCTTACACCACATACAAAAATAAACTCAAAGTGGATTAAAAACTTCAATGTAAGACTCGAAACCATAAAAATTCTAGAAGAAATTCTATAGGCAGTAAAATCTCAAACACTTCTCTTAGCAATATTTTTTCCAATATATCTCCTTGGGCGAGGGAAACAAAAGAAAAAATAAGTGGGACTACATCAAACTAGCTTTTGCACAGCAAAGGAAGCTATCAACAAAACAAAAAGACAACCCATTAAACTGGAGAACAAAATACATCTGATTCAAGGGCTATATCCAAAATTTATATCCAAAATAATAGCATGTTTTCTTTGTTTGATGACTTATTCATACTACTCAACAACAACAACAACAAAATCAAACAATCCAGTTAAAAAACAGGTAGAGGACATGTCTCCAAAGAGGACATACAGATGGCCAATAGACATATGAAAAGATGCTCAGCGTCACTGATGGTCAGAGAAATGCATATGAAAACCATAATGAGATGTCACCTCACACCTGTCAGAATGACTATCATCAGAAAAGAAAAAAAAAAGAATGGCTATCATGAATAAATCAACAAACAACAGGTGCTGATGAGGATGTGCAGAAAAGGGAACCCTTGTGCCTTGGGAAAGCAGACTAGTACAGCCATTATGGAAAACAGTATACAGCTTCCTCAAAAAATTAAAAATGGAACTGCCTTATGACCCACTGATTCCACTTCTGGGGTTTTATACAAACCCCAGAATCTACCTAAGTTAGTGATTTAGGTTTAGGATAAATACAAATCGCTAATACAAAAGAATGTATGCACTCCATATTCACTGCAGCATTATTTATGATAGCCAAGATATGTAAGCAACTCAAGTGTCCATCAAAGGACAAGTTGATAAAAAAAAAAAAAAAAAGCTGCGGTACATATATACAATGAAATATTAGCCATAAAAAAGAATTAAATCTTACCATTTGTAACAGCAAGGATGGACCTAGAGGGTATTATGCTCAGTGAAATAAGTCAATCAGAAAAAGACAAATACCATATGATTTCACTTATATATGGAATCTAAAGACCAAAATAAACAAACAAAATTGAAACAGACTCATAGACACAGAGAGTGGACTGGTGGTTGCCAGAGGGGAGGGGGGCTGGGGGAGCGGGTGAAAGAAGTGAAGGAATGAAGAAGCACAAATTGGTAGTTACAAAACAGTCATGGGGATGTAAAGTACAGCATAGGGAATACAGTACATAATATTGTAATAACTATGTATGGTGCCAGTTTGGTACTAGAAATATCAGGAGGAACACTTTATAAAGTCTATGATTGTCTAACCAATATGCTATACACCTGAAACTAATATAAAATAATACTGAATGTGAACTGCTATTGAAAATTTTAAATTAAAGAAGAAAATATTATAAAAATATAATTTTATACTTATATATAAAAATATATAGTTTTAGTTTAAAAAAATATAATTTGGGGACTTAAAGATTTTTTTGAAGGTAAAATTCAACTTACCTAGATCTGGCCATTAATATTCTTAGCCTCTGCAGCATCAGGAGTTTAATCATACTTCAAAATACCATGTTTTCTTTTTGTTTAATGACTTAACCTAAAAAAAAATGAGAATTTATTTTTTTAAAATAATAATTGTCCTTATGAGATTTCTAGAGAGCAGCATCGTTAGTTGAAATTATCTATTTAAACTCTAATGTCTAAAATTTGATTTAAAATTATTTAATATAGAAGATATATTTTAAAAATCAATGTTAATGTGATATGTAGATGTTATCATTAACATGGCCTTTTCAAAAGACAGAGTAAAAATGCAATAGTGAGTTCTATGGTGTTTGGATATCAGGACTTTTAGAAGCCAATGATTGTGGTTTCTCCACTATAGCTATGGCTTCCCTATACTTCTCCTCAGCCATAAAATGAGAAGTTAGACTAAATCATCCAAGATTCCTTTCCAGCTCTAAAAGCTGTTTTAACCAGTGTCAGGCTACATTTCCACCTTTGGTCACTTTTCTTAAACTTCACCATCACCCCCCTCCCCCCAAAGAGCTGACTCTCTTTAGAATTCCCCCTCTGTATCTTCCTATTCTATAGAATCCCCCAGAGCCAAATCAGGAGTCAGTCATCACTGAACAGTCCACATGAACGAACACGCTGTAGACTCACAGGATAATCTATTCATACGTTATGGCAATCTGGTACAATCTAAAGTTTCAAGAGATTTCAATATACTTTTGAAAATTTTCTGGTCCATTTATTCAGATTTCACAGCACAGAAAAAAATTAAACTCCCTCAAACATGGGCACTAAAATTTACTGCTACACTAACTACATGAGGCATTATGTTAGAGGTTTTATGAAGAGTCTCACTTTAATCTATATATTAATTAGAGTTAACAAGTATGATTGATATCCAAAATGAACATTTCCAAGACCATGAACCCATACTCAATCAAACATTTCAATTCTGGATTTCAAACCTGTATATAAAATCAGAAGGTCAGCAGGTATTTGCTAGTTCCCCTCATAAGGTGCTGCTACACCCCACATTAGGGTGGGCAGCAACCCAGTACCTCTTCCTTAGCACACCCTATTCTCCAGAAACTAAACATACATCGTGCTTTGTCTCTGGCTTGTAAAACTGTCCAGTTAATTCTACCACAACCCATTGCTTTTATATGAATACACATTCTACTTGTCCATCTCTCTAAGGTTAGCCAATCAACTTAGAAAATCTCTTCCTCTCTTTATTCACTCCATTTAGAAGCATCCCGTAACATCCATCCTGAAATGAGTTTAATCGCAGTCAATACAAAGAAGAGATGAGAGCAATCTGTCTATACCACTCTACCAAGTAAAAGTCCTAATTCTTGAAATGAAACATATACCAATCTATAAGCCCTTGAAAATGTTAAAAAGCCTCCACTAGAATCTCTGCAAACTTTTATTCTGTCCCACCATCAGGCCTCTTTTTTTCCCTTTGTCCAATTTTTTTATTGTAGTATAATGCACACAACATAAAATTTGCCATCTTCCCACTTTTAAGTATACATTTTAGTACTGTAAATATATTCAGTACTGTTGTACAACCAACATCCGGAACTACTTCATCTTGCAAAATGAAACTCTACCCATTAAACAACTCACTTCCCCTCTCCCCAAATCCTGGCAACCATTCTACTTTCTGTTTGCGTGCGTTTGACTGCTCTAGGTACCTCATATACGTGAGCTCATGCAATGTTTATCTTTTTGTGTTTGCTTTATTTAACTTAGCTTAATGCCCTCATTTATGTTGTAGCACATGTCAGAATTTTTCCTTTTCAAGGCTGAATTATATTTCACTGCATGTATACACCAAATTTTGCTTATCTATTCATCTGTTGGGCATTCATCCATCTTTCGGCTACTATGAATAATGCTACAGACACAGAAATCCAAAGTATGTCTTGGAGATCCTCTTTTCAATTCTCTTGGATATATACTCAGAAGTAGTATTGCTTCTGGGTATTTAATTCTATTATGAGACCATATGGTAACTCTACTGATAATATTCTGAGAAACCATCATACTGATTTCAGCAGTGGCTACACAATTTACATTTTCACCAGCAATGCACAGGGTTCCAATTTCTTCACATCCTTGCTAACATTTGTTTTCTGTTTCTGGTATCAGCCATTCTAACAGGTGTGAAGTCGTATCTCATTGTAGTTTTGATTTGCATTTCCCTAATGATTAGTGATGTTTAGCATCTTTACATGTGCTTGTTGGCTGTTTGCTCATCTTCTCTGAAGAAGTGCCTATTCAAGACCTTGGCTCATTTTTGAACCGGGTTGTTTGTTTTTCTGTGGTTGAGTTTTACAAGTTCTTTATATATGCTGGCTATTTACCTTATTCAAATTTATAACTTGCAAGTATTTTCTCCCATTCTATGGGTTGCACTCTTCAGTCCATTAATAGTGTCTTTTTCTTTATTTTTCATTTTTATTTATTGATTTTAGAGAGAAAGGAAAAGAAACATCAATTTAATGGTCTACTTACTCATGCATTCATCAGTACATTCTCGAATGTGCTCTGATTAACGATCCAACCACAACCTTGGTGTATAGGGACAATGCTCTAACCAACTGAGCCACCACTCTTGATATACAATTTTTTGTTTTTCATAAAGTCCAATCTGTCTCCTTTTGCTTTTGTTGCTTGTGTTTTTAGTGTCATATACAAGAAATCACTGCCAAATCCAATTTTGTGAAGGTTTTTTTCCTGTATTTTCTCCTAAAAAAATTTATTGTTTTATGTCTGATATTTATGTCTTTGAATCACTTTAATTTTCACATATGATGCTAGGTAAGGGTCAAAGTTCATTCTTTTGCATGTGGACAATCAGTTTTCGCAATACCATTTGTTGAAAAGACTGCCCTTTCCCCATTGAATTTTCTTGGCACCCTTGTCATAACTTATTTGACCATGAGGGTTTTGGTCATGTGAGGTGGTATTTCCGGGTTCTCCCTTCTTTATGCCAGCATCGCAGTTGTTTTGTTGTTGTTGTTTAGTTTTTCTTTTTTTAATTATATTTTATTGATTATGCTATTACAGCTGTCCCATTTCTCCCCCATCATTCCCCTCCACCCTGCACACCCCCTCCCACCCACATTCCCCTCCTTTAGTTCATGTCCATGTGTCGTAAGTTCTTTAGCTTCTACATTCCCCACACTATTCTTGCCCTCCCCCTGTCTATTTTCTACCTACCATCTATGGTACTTATTCTCTGTACCTTCCCCCCCCCTCCTCCCACTCCCCTGTTGCTAACCCTCCATGTGATTTCCATTTCTGTGGTTCTGTTCCTGTTCTAGCTGTTTGCTTAGTCTGTTTTTGTTTCAGGTGTGGTTGTTAATACCTGTGAGATTGCTGTCTTTTTGCTGTCATATTTTTTATCTTCTTTTTCCTAGGTAAGTCCCTTTAACATTTCATATAATAAGGGCTTGGTGATGATGTACTCCTTTAATTTGACCTTATCTGAGAAGCACTTTATCTTCCCTTCCATTCTAAATGAAAGCTTTGCTGGATACAGCAATCTTGGATGCAGGCCTTTGCCTTTCAAGACTTCAAATACTTCTTTCCAGTCCCTTCTTGCCTGCAAGGTCTCTTTTGAGAAATCAGCTGACAGTCTGATGGGAACTCCTTTGTAGGTCACTGTCCCTTATCTCTTGCTGCTTCTAGAATTCTCTCCTTCATTTTAATCTTGGCTAATGTAATTATGATGTGCCTTGGTGCGTTCCTCCTTGGGTCCACCTTCTTTGGGACTCCCTGAGCTTCCTGGAAGTCTATTTCCTTTGCCAGATTGGGGAAGTTCTCCTTTATTATTTGTTCAAATAAGTTTTCCACTTGTTGCTCTTCTTCTTCCCCTTATGATACCCCTGTAATTCTGATGCTGGGACGTTTAAAGATGTCCTGGAGGTTCCTAAGCCTCTCCTCATTTTTTTGAATTCTTGTTTCTTCATTCTTTTCTGATTAGATGTTTCTTGCTTTCTTCTGGTCCACTCCATTGATTTGAGTCCCAGTTTTCCTCCCATCACTATTGGTTCCCTGTGCGTTTTCCTTCATTTCACTTATTGTAGCCTTCATTTGTTCATCTTCATTTTGTGACCAAAATCAACCAATTCTGCAAGCATCCTGATCACCAGTGCTTTGAACTGTGCATCTGATAGGTTGGCTATCTCTTGGTCACTTAGATGAATTGGCTCTGGGGCTTTGATCTGTTCACCCATTTGAGCCATTTTTTTTGTTTTTGTTTTTGTTTTTGGTCTGGTCGCAGCTGTTACATAGTGAGGGGCAGAGGCTTAGGTGTCCCCCAGGGTGGGGCAGCCCAGTTGCTAGGTTGTGATGCTGTATGTGGGGGCGGGGTCTCAGTGTTTTTAGGTTTTATTTCCTGGCACTGGGGCCCTGGGTTGCAAGTTCTGTCTTGTTCCCCATTTTCACCTGGATTATCTGTGTGCGAATGTGGGACCACCTGGTCAGCCAGCCACCTTGCGCTTGGGGTCTGCTAGCCACCACCTGCAGACCTGGGTCTACCAGCAGCTGCCTGTGTGCCCAGGTCTGCCAACCTCCACTTCCTCCTGCTGCGACTCTGCCCCTCTTACCAGTCTGGATGAATGGTTGTTGGACCTCTGTACAGTTCAATTTTTCTCTCAGTTCTGGTTGTTTTCTTGTTTCTAAATCCTTGTTGTCCTTAATTTTGGTTGTGCAAGGGGCACGGTGTGTGTACCTATGCCTCCATCTTGGCCGGAAGTCTTCAGCATCACAGTTTTGATTGTTGTAGCTTTGTAGTAAGTTGTGAAATCAGAAGTTTAAGTTGTCCAGTTTTGTTCTTCTTTTGCAAGATTGTTTTGGCTATCTGGAATTCCTTTAGAGTCCATATTAATTTTAGGATGGGTTTTTTATATATACATATATATTTTTAAATCAGTGGGCTTTTGACAGGGATTGCACTGAATCTGTACATCTCTTTGGAAAGCATTTTAACATTATTACACCTTCTAATCCTTCTAATGAACACAGTGTTTTATTTAAGTACTTTTTTGTGGAATCTTTAGGGTGTTCTAGGTATAAGACCTTATCATCTGCAAACAAAGATCATTTTACTTACTCCTTTCCAGTTTAGATGCCTTCTATTTCTTTTTCTTGCCTATTTGCTCTGGCTAGAACTTCCAAGGCTATGTTGAATAAAAGTGGTCAAAGTGGGTAGGTATCCTTGTCTTGTTCCTGATCTTAGAAGAAAAGCTTTCAGTCTTTCACTATTGAGTCTTTCACTACTGAGTAGGATGTTCATTGTAGATTTTTCATGTATGGCTTTTATAATGTCAAGGCAGTTTCCTTCTACTTTTAGCTTTTTAGTGTTTTTATGATGAAATGGTATTAAATTTTGTCAAATGTTTTTTCTGCACCAATTGAGATAATCATGTTTTTTATATTCCTTTTGTTAATGTGGTTTGTTATACTGACTGGCTTTTGTGTGTTGTACATCCTTGTATTCCAAGAACAAATCCCACTCTGTCATGGTGTATAATCCTTTTAATGTGTGACTGAATTCAGTTTGCTAGTATTTTGTTGAGGATTTGTGAATCAATGTTCATAAGGAATATTGGTTTGTAGTTTTCTTGTACTGTCTTTGTCTCACTTTGGTACCACAGGGTAATGCTGGCTTCACAGAATGAATTAGGAACTGTTCCCTCATCTCCAATATTTTGGAAAAGTTTGAGGACTGATATTAGTTCTTTAAATGTTTGACAGAATTCATCAGTGAACCCAGTGCTTTTCTAGTCAGGAGATTCTCGATTACTGATTCAATCTCTTTACTAGTTATAGGTCTACTCAGATTTTCTAATTCTTTGTGATTCAGTCTTGATAGGTTTGGTGTTTCTAGGAATTTTTCCTTGTTATCTAGGTTATTTAATTTGTTGGTGTATAATTGTTCACAGTGCTCTCTTATAATCCTTTTTATTTTGGCAGAATCAGTAGTGATATCCCACTTTCATTTCTGATTTAAGTAATTTGATCTTCCCTTTTTTTCCCCGTAATTCATCTAGCCAAAATCTGCCAGCTTTGTTGAATTTTTCAGAGAACCAACTTTTGGCTGCATT
The DNA here is from genome assembly GCA_004027475.1 of Anoura caudifer. Lineage (NCBI taxonomy): Eukaryota > Metazoa > Chordata > Mammalia > Chiroptera > Phyllostomidae > Anoura > Anoura caudifer. Next base: position 136,304 of record PVKU01001667.1, on the reverse strand, counting down.
GATTTCCCTGTGATTTCATATTTGATACGCTGGTTGTTTAAAAGTGTGTTATTTAACATTCACAATTTTGTGAAATTTCTAGTTTTTCTTCTGTTGTTGATTTCTAACTTCATCTCTCCTTATGGCTGGATATAAGATACTTTGTATTTGTAAGATAGCTACACCTTTTAAAGGCTATGGACTTAATTTGTGGCCTAATATATGGTCTGTCCTGGAAAATCTCCCATGTGTACTTGAAAAAAAAAGTTTATGCTGTCACTGTTGGGTAGAGTGTTCTGTCTGCTTACCTATCCATTATTGTGAGTAGAGTATTAAAGTCTTCAACTATTATTATAGAACTATTTCTCCCTTTACTTCTGTCATTTTTTGCTTTGTATATTTTGATGACCTGTCATTGGGCACATGAATGTTTATAATTATTCTATTTTTTTGCTCTACCAAATAGTTTAAAAATATTTTATATAATGTTCATCATCTCTTGTAACTTTTTAAAAGTCTTTCTTGTCTGACATTAGTATAGTCACCCCTCCCCTCTCTTTTTGCACAGTTATCTTTTTCTATATTTTTCCTTTCAATCTACTTGTGTCTAGTTCTCAAGAGAATCTTTTGTAGACAGCATATAGGTGAATCATGTTTTTATACATTCTGCAAATCTGTCTTCCGATTGGGGAATTTAATCTATTTACATTTTAAGTAATTACTAATAAGGAAGGTCTTATTTGTTGTTTTGCTATTTGTCTTCCATTTGCCTTAAGCTTTTTTGTCTTTCATTTCCTTCTGTGTATATTCTATAGCTATTTTCTTTGTGGTTACCATGAGGATTACATTTCACATTCTGAAGTTATAACAGTCCAATTTGAATTTATACCAGCTTAATATCATTAATATACAAAAACTGCATCTTTACAGCTTTGTCCTCACTCCTTCCAATTATTGATGTCACAAAACTACATCTTTATACAGTGTACCCAAAAACATAAACAAAGAATTCTTTTAAAGCATTTGTCTCTTAAATTACATAGAAAATAGTGAAAAACTAAAGTTTAAATACTAGCTTTTAGATTAAGTTAGTTTTTCTTCAAATATACTAGTCTCTTTAATGCTAAAACACAGAACAAAAAATGCAGTTACAAATCTTTGATATAATAGTACTAGCGTTTAGAATTCTCTTGTATTTACCCTTAGTGAGGCGTTTACTTTTCCATGGCCTTCAGGTTACTGTCTAACATCCATTTGTTTCACCTTGCAGGCTTCTCTGGCAGGGAGTGCATTTCTTACAGGGCAGATCTGGTGGTAATAAACATCCATGGCTTTTGTTTATCTGAGAATGTCTTCATTTCTCCCTCATTTTTCAAGGACAGTTTTTCAAATATAGGATTGTTTGGTTGACAGGTGTTTTGTTGGTTGTTGGGTTTTGGGTTTTTTTGTTTTGTTTTTTGGTCTTTTAACACTTTCAATGTGTATATCCATTGCCATCTAGCCTCCAAAGTTTCTGATGAGCAATTTGGTACTAATCTTACTGAGGATCCCTTGTATGTACAATGCACATACAACAATAATTTGCTTCTCTCTTGCTGCTTTCCAGCTTCCTGTCTTTGACTTTTGGGAATTGAAGTATAATGTGTCTTGTCTATTTCTTTGGGTATACCTGAAGTACAATGAGCTCCTTGGATGTTTATACTCATGTGTCTCATGAAATACTCTCTCTGCCCCTTTCTCTCTGTTCCCCTTCTAGAACTCCCACAGTATGCATGTTAGTTCACTTGAAGGTGTCCCACAGATCCCTTAGGCTCTGTTCAATTTTCTTCAATCTGTTTTCTTTCTGTTCCTCAGACTTGATAACTTCCATTGTCCTAGCTTCAACTTTGTCAGACTTTGACTCCTTCTACTGATTTTTTTATTTTAATTATTGTACTTTTCAAATCCACAGTTTCTATTTGATTCCTTTTTGTTTTCTATCTCTTCATTGATATTTCCTTTATTTATACATACATCATTTTCTTGACTTTTTCCACATCTTTCTTTAGTCCTCTGAGTATCTTTAAGACAGTTGTTTTAAAGTCTTTGTGTAATATATCTGCCATCGAGACTTTTTCAGGAGCAGTTTCTATTGATTCCCCCCTTCGAATGAACTATACTTTTTTATTTCTAAACATGTTTTGTGATTTTTTTATTGTTGAAAACTGGACATAGGAATCTAATAATGGTGTAACTATTGAACTCAAGAGTCTCCCCCTCCCCCAATGTTTGTTGTATTTTGTTAGTTTTATTTTTTTGATTGTTGTAGGCTGTCTCTGTACCAACTGTCAGTCTGAGGTATAAACCTAAGGTATTCTCAGGTCTTTTCTGAGCCTTTTGTTGGTTGCACTTTCTAAATTTTCCTGTATACACAATTGTTTTTGAACATCCTAGTCTTTAATTTCCAACTCCCAAAAAGGGGAAAAGGAGAAAAATGAATGAGGCACGAGGGTGGCAGCCCTTTAAATATCCTAGAAGTCATTTCAGCTGAAAGGGAAGGTGCTTGCAAAATGGGGAGGTACAACATCAATGGTTGCCCACCTCTTGGTCTACACCTCTGTTATCAAAAGCAGCAATCAGTGATCCAAGCACATATCCCTGATATTTGGAGAAGAGGGTCCTTTTGTCCTCTCCTGGATCCTACAAGCTATGTGTAAAATGTCCAGGGCTGGGAGTAGATGCTACTGTGTTAAAAGCTGAAACTGACTAAAATTAAGTGCAATTTTACATCTAAGCCTTTTCTCCTGGAAACTGCAAATGTTCAATAACCACAGAGTTCTAGAATAATCACATCAGATTCTGGCAGTGCAACTGCTATCTAGGTGGAGGGACATATATCCTGATGCTTCCTAGTGCACTGTCTTCCCAGACTCCTCTCCCGACCTCTTTGTGAGGATCAATATATATTGTTTTATTGTTTTAAATACCTTGATTATTGGCACTGCCAAAGTACTGTGGAGTTTTTGCTTGTTTTTATGTGCAACTATCCAGCATGTTGTTGTAACTGGGATTAAAAGAGTGTATATACCTTATTCAAAAGGACAGTTTCTACAAGAAAACACGTTTGGGTTTCCAAATAACTGATATACCACAATACTTCTGGAATGAACACAACGCAATGGACTGCAGGTGTCCTGCCTCCGATTCTGGAACACATAATACCTTACATACTCTCCATGACTACTTAACTCCCTTCAGTTTCTTCCCACTAGGAGAAAGCTTAGAACCAAAAGGTGACTGGGAAATAGTGAAAGGGAAAAGGTAGCAACAGCTTCTACATATCTATGATTCCTGTTGTAACATGGATGTTTTTCTATAGTTATATAGAGCAGCATTTCCTATCATTTTATACTCAAGAATACAATGATTTTAATAAAATAATCATCAAGAAGCTAAAAATTATATAGAATACTATCTACTAGCACCTCATTTTTCAACAGTGATCTGATTTTTAAAGTCCTAATAGTATGACAGACACACATTTATTTGGATTATCTCAGTCCATACAGTCACCCTAGGAGGTAGGCACTACCATTATTTCCGTGTTACAAATGAGGAAACCAAGCCTTGAAGAGCTTAGGTTGCTTTCCCAAGTCCAACAGCTGATAAGAGGAAGAGGCAGAATGAAATTCAGATCTTACTCTTAATAATGAATACATGTAAAAAGCTTTAAGTACTGCCTAGCATATAGTAAGCACTTAGTAGACATTACCTACTGAACTGACAATGATTTATCTTCCAACAATGTTCTATGGCTTTGGCAGTTGGCCAACCTTTCTGTCCCTCATGTCCTCATTTATAAGATTAGGATACCTTTTCCACATAAGTATTGTGAAAACAACAAAACAATTTTGGGCTATGAAGACATTTAGAAAAATGTATAATGTTTTAAAAGACAAGGTATTATTATCACTACCATTAAAATCTGTCTCTTGAATCACAAAGAAGCCTTTTGCACTATAAGCACAGATTCCTAAAACTTATCTCCATCCTCATAACAAGAGTTACATTAATAAATTTAGTAAAACTATCCTAAATTATTCCAAAATGATTCTTGCAGACCGACAAGCAAAGAGAACAGTGAACTCTATTCATAACTGTGATTATAAATCTGGTGCTCAGAAAGGTATATTTGCTCTTTTAGTTCACTAGCACTGAGGGTGAATTCGGCCTATACTACAGAAGTCCCATTCCAATATAGCCAGGACAGAATATCTATAGTTAGAAGTTTAGTAATGTAACTCTAAATTTTGGGCATAACTAACTGCCATATTTAATCACGTTAAAACAATCAAGAGAATGGCACTCACAAACCTGTTCTTTGTGTCAGTAGTCTTGCTGTGCTATTCTTAAACTATTCAGTAGGTCTTTTTTTATTGATACGCATTAGTTTTCGGATTATTCGTAACAATGCTAAGGATCTTTCATTGTATTTATGTTATTTTAAGGAAAAAGAACTAAAAAAAAAAAAAGCTAAAGAGGAAGATTTCTCAATATATTCTGCTAGTCACCTAAACCAGAGTCATTCTGGAAAGGTAAGGACACCTGCAACCTGCGTAGTTTCCTTGTTAGCTGAAAATTTCAAGAACAAATGTACACACAAAACCAAAAAAAGTATCTATTTTTAAGCATCTATCTATGAATATGGTTGCATCTGAATAGTACTAAATCGATTTTTCTTCCTGGAGGTTTTTTATTCTACTAAGGGCCATGTTTGTGAACCAGTTCACAATCTGTAACCCTCTATCCACACCACACTTAACTCTCCAAAAAGAAAAACAACAACAAAAAATCAATTATTACTTACAAATCACTTCAATATCTGGTACTTTATTTTCTGGAAACTCTTTGTCTAATCTAAATTCCTTGTACTGTAATTTAAACGAGATTCCTCTCATGTCTGTTTTCTCTGTAAGAGACAAGTTAAAACCAGGATGATCAACAGAGATTAAGGACATGCACACATGCACTCAAACTGTCATCAATTCATTTTCTACGGATAAATCTAAAATATTAATAAAGTGACATCTCTTTATTTCAGACATAGTTGTTAGAAATAACAAAAAGGTTACTTAGAGATAAAATGATTTGTGGAAGCTATGAATATTAAGCAGAGAATAAAAAATGAGTTCCTTCATTTCTTCATCTACACATTGAAGCATTCAGCAAGTATTTTCTGAGCACCAACTCTGTTTGCTAGGCACTGAGTTAAATGCTAGAAACAAAGATACACATTCCCTGATTCCAAGGAGCTTACTCTTTAGTGAAAGAGGCAAGTCAAGAAAATTAACACATGGGAGAGTTGCTGACCCATGCACTCCTGCCATCACAACACTCAATTCAGAGCAGAAGGAAAGAGAGAAGTGACGAGAGGCTTCCTGGGAAAGGTGACCTCTAAGCCAAGTCCTGAAAGAGAGACTGGAGTTTGCTAGGGCAAGAGCAATCCAGATCAAGAAGACTGAGTGCAAACACACGAAAGTATAAAAGAACATGGCCTGTTCCAGAAGCAGCAAGTAGTTCCTTATAACTAAAATGTAGGTAACACATGGGAAAACATTAGGAGATGGGCTGGGAGGTAGGCTCATACCATTTCATGATAAGCCAGTTTGCATTACTGAGGGCAGTTCACATTTTCCTTTATAATCTTAAAGACACCACTTATATCCTACCAAATACTTTCTCATAGAGGCAGAAAATCTACAGTACATACAAGAACGTCCAACACCTAATGATGTTTGATTATCTATGATGCCCAAAGTCTGACGTAAAAGTAACAGCATCCATCATAAACATAAACATTCTCCCAATAGCACCTGCACTATCACTGTAGAATGATGACATAAACTCAGATGTCCCTTCCAGACCTAGAGAAAGTCATTCACTTTAACTTCATATTTCACACTGAATTTGACAAAGTCACTTTCAATTATGCATTGTGACTTTTAGAAACAGAAATTAAAGAATCAGTATCTGTATCATATCTATTTAAAAAATCCTCACTGGAGGATATGCTCATTGATTTTAGAGAGGAAGGGAGAGGGAGGGAGGCAGGCAGAAAAAGGGAGAGGGAAAGTGAGAGAGGGAGAGAGAGAAACATCAATTGGTTACCTTCTTTACAAGCCCCCTACCAGGCATAGAACCTGAAAGCTTTTTTTTTTTTTTTTTGGTGTATGGGACAACACTCCAACCAACTGAGCCACCCTGCCAGAGCTGTATCTGTATCTTTATCTACCATCTATCAATCTACTAATGTACAACTATGTGTACTTAGTTGTTTGCACTGATAAAATGGTACTAAAATGGCTTGCTAAAATAAAAGCAAGCTAAAATGGAAACTGATATAAAACACATCTCTGCCTTAATTCAATCCTAGAGTCATCTATAACCTTGGAACATACTTATACCCAAAAATCCTGGTGATGAAATTCACACAATTAAGTCAGCACGCCCATAATCTCTGCCCTAAGATATAAAAAAATACACCCACAGATGTGCAAACCCAGCAGATAAGTCACCCCACCTTAGCTAATTCAATAATGTAATCAGTGCCAATGGCAAAGCTCCCAGCACCTTCAATCACAGAAAAAAAAATCATCAGCCTTGGGCACTCTCAAAGAAACTCTCAGTTCAGTGCTTTATGTTGCAGTATAAAAATATTACAAGGAAATCAAATACTATCCTCCAGCAACATCAAAGTGATAAACATTCTGTGTGACAGATCACAGACCTCTCGCCACTAGATATTCAGACTGCACCACAAAAAGATACGTGATTGTTTAAGATAGCAGAAGAAAGTACAGGCATTCTCCAGAAAGCATTTATCATTGATTCTGAAAATTGCAATGAATATATTTGATCTTACAAAGGCAGTGCATTCAATTTTCTGTAAGTACTGTATGTCAGAATCCCATTTGTAGCCTTCGACTATTATTTCTATATATTAATACATATTCTTGCGTCAAATTAACAAATTACTTAACCCTCACAATAAATCTCTAGCTTACAATTTTACTATTAGATACTAGTTCACTAGCAAGGACTGAACTCTAACGTAATATTTAACTTTGAGGTTTTACTAAACTGAGCAACAGTAGACCCCAGAATGAATTTTACAGTATTTTCCTTACTATGCTACCCAATAGTTCTCAAAAAACAGTTGGCTTCATGGCTTTATTCTTTAAAACAATAAAACACTAAATGCTGGTCACTGTGACTTTAAACTTCATGTTAAATAAATATACAACTTATTCTATAACAATCAACAAAACAAGACATGCAAGAAAATTTCCAAGCATCTTCACTTTTCATATAATATGCTTAACCTAGAACTAAATAAACAGTTAAAGATAACAAAAAAGTTAAAAAGGTTAATATTCAAAACCAAATATACAAGTGTATAAGTAGAATATACCATAAATCTGCATTCCCAAATTCAGGTGGTTATCATGCTCCTTACTAGTCTCATATTAAAAGCATAAACATTAACTGTGTTAATAGATACTACCTGCACAAAATAAGGCAAATGCCAAGCAACTGTAACCCTTAAAACAAATTAATTCACTAACAGCTCATCAGTTTCCACATTTAACTCAATTTAAAATGCTCTTAAACATATTCTCAAAAAATATTATTTATTTTCTACTTTTAGAGCAATACATTAAAAATTGTTACAATCTAGCAAACTCACCTGACTCAAATATACCATTAATAAAAGTGTTCAATGCATGCATGTATTTTTAGCACTTCCTACCCTCAAAATGCCCCCCCAAAAATTAACCAGAAATATCTACATGGGGGTGTACCTATCCATTTGATGTACTTTTACAAGGCCACTAATAAGAATTGTTTAAAGAATATTTCATGACCAAAAAGATGTTCATGGTATAAAGTTAAATAGAAAAAAAGGCCACAGTGCAATATGGTATTCTTAGTGGAAAAACTGGCAAAATACAAATAAAGCCTATGGTTTACCTAGTAATATCATAATAGAGTTAATTTCTTAGTTTTGACAAATATATCACAGTTGTGTATGGTTAACATTAGGTAATTAAGAATCTCTGTGCTACCTTTCTACTTTTCCTGTGATTCTAAAATTATTCTGAAAAAAAATTTATTTTAAAAATTACTATTTAGTGACCAGTATCAAATTTGAGAGGATTTTTATTAAAAAGAAAAATAGCGTTCACACTTATCTGTCTTTCTTCTACACAAAATACATAAGTCAGGGGAAAATAACTAGACTGAAACATACTGAAATGTTAACATTGGTTCACTTGGTGATAATATGAAAGGCATTTTTCTACTTATATTTTCTATTGAGTGTGAATTGCTTTTTAATCAACAAATTATTAGCTAAAGAATATACAAATCAATATTTTATTAAAGGCCTCTTTAGAAAGAAATGCTATAAATGTCTAAGCAGAGCCCAAAGGCAGACTGCATACAAAACAGGTTAGGGCAGAGTGTGGCCAAGGGAAATTGCCAGGAGATTTTAAGTAGGCAAAACCTAATTAGTAAATCCTGGCAATCTGCCAACGCACAGAACTTAACATCCACTCTTAGGCTCAAGGTGCTTGCAGTCAGCAAAGTTATTCTCAGAATTCACATGTCTTAGGGGAATGTCCTGAAAGGCCCCCCTAATGCTAAGAATTTATGGATATACATAGTCCGGGTTTATTCCAAACAAAAATAATGCAGTTGGCCATCTGGTACACAACTGCCCACTGAGAAACAGTCCTCAGTACCACAGTCTGTTCTTTAAGTTTTTCTCCTCCACTTATGTCTTTCTTCTCTGACACCTTCCTAACAACCTATACCCAAGTCCACAGCCCTCAGGCCTAAAAATGGTGCTCCAGTGCCACTGAGCAACATGAGTAGACAGATCAGGGTCTAGATACCACTGGGATTACAAGTGCAAATCCTTTTTCAGGTGTTTGACAAGTAACAAAAAAGTTCTTTGTTGTTTTTTTTCCCCCTGATATTTTCAAGACAAAATATGTTCTAGGAAACTCTGTCAAGCCATAAGAGGGGAAAAGTAATCAACAACAAATGTTCCCCAATCAAAATAAGAAAATAAAATACATTTTGTCCTTAAAAAATGTGCCAATGGAATCAGACAGACTGTATTTCGATAAAGAATCTTTTCCAAGCTGTAATCAGGGTGATGTGTGTATGTCGTCAGGCTGTTTGCCTCTAGTGAATTAGGGTTATGTGGCCAGTCTGGGCTTTATGTTGTTTTTTAAAAGTAGTTTTTAATTCTTACTTTGTTGGTCACCTTCATTCTCAGCTGATAGTACAGCAGTTCCGAGAACTGTCACTTAATAAACATGCATGTGTGTTTTTTGTTGTTTGTTTTTATTTTTAGTCTACTCTTTTGACTCCTTATAGACTCTGTAATCAGATACCCCAGCCTATTAAAATTAGATGCAAAGTAAAGCCCTATACTCAAGACAAAATACTCTATGTTAAAGTACATAATCTTTACTTTATGAGCTTCATAACAACAATTTAAAGCACCAGAAGCTTTCTTTGCTTACTTTCCAGTTCTTGGCTGTGGTTAAGAAAATGGAGGCTTACCAAAACAGTAATCCACAGGTATGCAGGCCACTATATTGTTATTGTTGTTATTATTCTGAATACTAATGGAGATATATATATACTGTTTTTCATCAAAGCTGAGATACAGTTGATTTTAAGGCTAATAGTTTATGGACCACTAAAGTATACAAGTAGCCAATTAAACTATGACATGTCACTGACTGATTGATACACCCCAATTTTTGTGAATAAAATTGGAAAATGTATCTTAGGTCAATGAAATATAGTACACAGTCAAATAGTACACAGTGGAAATATCATGGGCTTCAGGGTTAGAGAGATCTGAGTTCTTATCTAACTGTTCTGAATCGGAGTTTCCGCATAGGAAAGTTAAAAACACCACCACCACTACCTACCTCCTACGGTTGTTAGGTCTGAAGGTTCTTGCAGTGATAACAGTGGAGAGTATCCTAACTACGATAGTGAACAATGAAGATGAAGAGGATGGATTAGAGCAATATTAGAAGTTACTGGGATTAATAACAGCCAATATTAACTACACTGAGAAGAAGAGCAGGAGTCAAGGAACATATCCACAATCTCCTTTTAGGTGAGAGCACACTTACTGAGCCAGGGGACAGACAAACACAAGGTTAGAGAAGCATATAAGCTCAGTTTTGAATGTACTGTGGTACCTGTAAGATATACAAGTGAAAGTGGTCAACAGGCTAACTGAAATACAGTTATAGAGGTGGGACAAAGATCTGAGTTGGAGATATGGACCTGAGAGTCATCAGTTATAGATGCAAGGCACGGGACAAGATGCAACTGCCCAATGAGAAGAAAAGTAAAACTTACAGGAACTTATAAACACCAATATTTAAAGGAACTGCAAAGGAAGAGAAGCTCACAAAGGAAATTGAATGGGCACTGTCCAAGAAGCAGGAAGAAAATCCCAAAGAGTGTAGTATCATAGACGCCTAAGGAAGAGAGTGACTCAAAGTGAAATCACATAAGAAGGTGTCTATTTATTAAGGTAAGATTGCAGAAACAATAGAAAGTTACTTTGGAGAAAAAAAATATTGAACTGTAAAAAAGAGCAGGACTGAATACTCAGCTGTTGTCAAATTTCTCTGTTTTATGGAATAACTTGACTTGCTTGTTCCTAAAACAGAAGTTGGACCAAGCCATAGATATCTATGAGAATAAAACAGACATCTATCTAACAAAGCATTGAGTTGCCCTTAAATGCTTTTTCTTTCAAGAGGATTTACTTTTTAAAATATATTTTATTGATTATGCTATTACAGTTGTCCCATTTCCCTCCCTTCATTCCCCTCCACCATGCACACCCCCTCCCACCCACATTCCCCACCTTTAGTTCATGTCCATGTGTCATAAGTTCTTTAGCTTCTACATTTCCCACACTATTCTTGCCCTCCCCCTGTCTATTTTCTACCTACTGTCTATGCTACTTATTCTCTGTACCTTCTCCCCCTCTCTGCTCCCCCCACTCCCCTGTTGCTAACCCTCCATGTGATCTCCATTTATTTCTGTTCCTGTTCTAGTGCTTGCTTAGTTTGCTTTTGTTTTAGATGTGGTTGTTAATATCTGTGAGTTTGCTGTCTTTTTACTATCCTATTTTTTATCTTCTTTTTCTTAGATAAATCCCTTTAACATTTCACAGAATAAGGGCTTGGTGATGATGAACTCCTTTAACTCGACCTTATCTGAGAAGCACTTTATCTTCCCTTCCATTCTAAATGAAAGCTTTGCTGGATAGAGCCATCTTGGGTGAAAGCCCTTGCCTTTCATGACTTGGAATACTTCTTTCCAGCCCCTTCTTGCCTGCAAGGTCTCTTTTGAGAAACCTGACAGTCTGATGGGAACACCTTTGTAGGTGACTGTCCCCTTATCCTCTGCTGCTTCTAGAATTCTCTCCTTCATTTTAATCTTCGCTAATGTAATTATGATGTGCCTTAGTGTGTTCCTCCTTGGGGACTCTCTGAGCTTCCTGGACTTCCTGGAAGTCTATTTCCTTTGCCAGATTGGGGAAGTTCTCCTTTGTTATTTGTTCAAATAAATTTTCCACTTGTTGCTCTTCTTCTTCCCCTTCTGGTACCCCTATAATTCAGATGTTGGGATGTTTAAAGATGTCCTGGAGGTTCCTAAGCCTCTCCTCATTTTTTTGAATTCTTGTTTCTTCATTCTTTTCTGATTAGATGATTCTTGCTTTCTTCTGGTCCACTCCACTGATTTGAGTCCCAGTTTTCCTCCCATCACTATTGGTTCCCTGTGCGTTTTCCTTCATTTCACTTATTGTAGCCTTCATTTGTTCATCTTCATTTTGCAAAATCAACCAATTCTGCAAGCATCCTGATCACCAGTGTTTTGAACCATGCATCTGATAGGTTGGCTATATCTTGGTCGCTTAGATGAATTGGCTCTGGGGCTTTGATCCGTTCGCCTGTTTGAGCCAGTTTTGGGTTTTTTTTGTTTTTTGTTTTTGGTCTGGTCACAGCTATTATGTAGTGAGGGGCGGAGCCTTAGGTGTTCCCCAGGGTGGGACAGCCCAGTTTCTAGGTTGTGATGCTGTATGTGGGGGTGGGGTCCGAGGCGGAACAATGGCACTTGCTCTGCTCTCTCTCAGATTCTAGTCCCCTCCACCGCTTCCCCTTCACCTGGATTATCTGTGAGCGAATGTGGGACCACCTGGTCAGCCAGCCGCCTTGCGCAGCCTCACTGGGTCTGTCCGTTGCCACCCTGTGCCCAGAGTCCACTAGCCACTACCTGTGCGCCTGGAGTCTGCTAGCCGCTGCCTGCACACCTGGGATCTACCAGCCACTGCTGCCTGCATGCCCGGGTCTGCCAACCTCCACTTTTCCCTGCTGGGACTCTGCCCCTCTTACCGGTCTGGATGAATGGTTGTCAGACTTCCGTACAGTTCAATTTTCTATGAGTTCTGGTTGTTTTCTTGTTTCTAAATCTTTGTTGTCCTTAATTTTGGTTGTGCAAGGAGGCACAGTGTGTCCACCTATGCCTCCATCTTGTCCAGAAGTCAAGTTTCCCTTAAATGTTGAGTTCACTGGAGTCCACTACTGGTTAAGAAATTGGATGAGATGACTTGGGCTTTATTTCAATTGGAGTAAATTTCAAGGACCAAACTAAATCTCAAATACTTTTCACTAAAAAGAACAAAGGGAAAGACACAACCAAAAAGCTTTTAAATACTTAGAAATAGAAAGTAATGGTTGTATGAAATTTTTAAAATTAGATTAAATTAAAACATACAAGTAAAACACATAAAAGAGAGACAAGGATTTTTATAACCTTGTGAGTCCAAAGTAAAAACTTAACTTGATTTAAAAACTTTTATGACTGATTTTAGCTGTTCCATGTCATTAAAATCTACCCAGCTGAGTTTTTACAATATAACATTTTACTACTAAAAAATTATGTTCTTTCTTTTCTTCATTTTAAAGTTCAGGTACATCAGTTTGTTTGCTTGCTTGTTTGTTTTTATGTTGTGTTTATTTGTTTTCTTGGTTTTATGTTTGTTTTTATGTTTGTTTTATGACAGTTTATAAAATTATTTGCAATGATGGATATTTTCCATGTGGTCTCCTCCAGAGCCTTCCTAGGAACCCGACTTGCATGGGCACGAGCAGACCAGGTCAGCTGTGGCTCCATTCCTTACTGAAGCTTCTCTACTGATGGCTCCTACCAGATAACCCTCTCCTATACCTACAGCTCTTGCTGAGTCAGGTGATCACCCCCCCTTTCCTCTGTCCATTTCAGACCAACCGAGGTGGTAACAGCTCCTACTGTTACTAGCTAGCCTGGTCATCATTGCTTGCTGGTTTCCTTTAACCTGCTTAAGCTCTGTAAATGATCCCTTCATTAAATTCTTTTCTGTTAACACTGTTAGTGTTCTGTTTCTTTCCAGAACCCAGACTCATAATTGTTACCGATGTTTCCAATACAGAAATTATATATTATACTTATAACCATTATAGAAAATACTGCATGAGAATAGAGCCACGATCCTATTACATTTCTTGTCAAACTAAATCCCTACGAATAGAAAATAAAAATTACCAACACAAAAATGGATAAAAGGAAGGAATTATCTGTAAATATTACTAAGATTAATATCTCAAAAATCTTGCAGTCACCCATGACACCTCACTCTCATATCCCATCTCTAATCTATAAATCCTTTCAGATCTCTTAAAGATATATCCCAGTTCAACAGCTGCTTACCATCCCACCATTACTTCTCAGGTTCAAGCTACCATCACTTCTTATCTGAATTTTGCAACAGCCTTCTGACTGATTGAAGGCTTCTGCCTCTGCTCCTGTCCTCCTCCAGCCTTTTCTCAACAGAGCAACCAGAGTAGTTCTGTTAAAAAGTGTTACTGGATTGCATATATTTTTTAATGGTAAAAGTCATGACTATTAGAAACATGGTAAAGGCAGACCCCCATCCTGTAATAGCACTCCTTTTCTCCATACACTACTCTTATTATTCTCCAAATGACTTCTTACCAACTGACACACTATATATTGACTTCACTTTTGAGTCCCTGTCTCTCTACCCCATAGCCACCAAATGTAAACTCCATTGAGGCAAAGATTCTGTTTTCTTCACTGCTATATCCCTAATGCCTAGCATGTCAAAAATATTAAATGCCCAATAAGTTTTAGTTGAATAAATATTAGATAGTGTTTCAAAACAGCAGCATACTTATTGATAACTCTTGTCCCTGAACTTCTGCAATGCAAAAACCTAACAATAAAACTACAACCAAATAATCTTACATTATTACTAATTTACTTAACAATTACTGATTACTTTAAGAAATGTAGCTTAAAATTATCACTCAGATTTACCTGAACATTGACAGCTATTTCACGTAAAACACTTTGAAATTTAGCATGTAGTATCACAAACTTTTCTTAGAAGAATGCTTATAAGCATTGTGGCCGCAAAAGTGTGCAAGTACTGAATAGTCACAAGACTTAGCAGCCACCAGATGGCCTCCTTTTCATACAACATAGATTCCAAGACTGTCATTCGGACTGTAGTTATTATAGCAGATGTGATGTCTAAAGATTCTACCTAGGCAAGTTAATAGCCTAAAATCATTTTCTAACCTGTATCACTCCTCCAAGCTAGGTCACTCTTTTAAGTTCCTGCGGTCTTAGGATGAGCCTAGGTGAAGGTGAGGAACTCTAGGGCTGAGACTACTATTCATGTTGAAATTCTGATGCCAACCCTTCCCCTAAGGTCTTCTCATTTTTAACCTTAAAAGGTGCCTAGTATGAACTAGTATTTTCTTTGAATATCACTTGAATTACCTGCCCTATGCAATTCCAACACCAATACCTTTGGTTTAACTACTTGGCATTTTTTTTTTTTTGGTATTTGGAACTAAAGGAAGAAATAAACATTCACCTGGAACAGAATGAGGAAACATGAATTTAAAAAAAGTGAAAAGAGACTTTGAACCTCTGGGACAAGTTGATACGTTCCAATATCTGAATTATAGGGGTGACAGAAGGAGAAGAGGAAAAGTAAGAAACTGAAAACTTATTTGAACAAATAATGAAGGAAAACTTCCCCAATCTGGCAAAGGAAATAGACTTCCAGGAAGTCCAGGAAGCCCAGAGAGTCCCAAAGAAGTTGGACCCAAAGAGGAACACACCAAGGCACATCATTATTAAGTTACCCAAGATTAAAGACAAAGAGAGAATCTTAAAAGCAGCAAGGGGAAAGGAAAAAGTTACCTACAAAGGAGTTGCCAAAAGTCTATCAGCTGATTTCTCAAAAGAAACCTTACAGGCAAGAAGGGGCTGGAAAGAAGTATTTGAAGGCATGAAAGGCAAGGACCTACATCCAAGATTGCTCTATCCATAGGGAACCCGAGTGCACTGTTGGTGGGAATGCAGACAGGTGCAGCCACTGTGGAAAACAGTATGGAATTTCCTCAGAAAACTGAAAATGGAACTGCCTTTTGACCCAGCAATTCCACTGTTGGGATTATACCCTAAGAGCCCTGAAACACCAATCCAAAAGAACCTCTGCACCCCAATGTTCATAGCAGCACAATTTACAATAGCCAAGTACTGAAAGCAACCTAAGTGCCCACCAGCAAATGAGTGGATCAAAAAACTATGGAACATTTACACAATGGAATTCTACGCAGCAGAGAGAAAGAAGGAGCTTGTATCCTTTGAGACAGCATGAATGGAACTGGAGAGCATCATGCTAAGTGAAATAGGCCACGGAACTAAGGGACAAATACCATATGATCTTACCTTTACTGCAACATAATCAACAAAAGAAAAAAGCAAACAAAATATAACCAGAGTCATTGAAATTAAGAACAATCTAACAGTAGCCAGAGGGGAGGGGGAGGGGGTGGTGGGGAGAAGGGTTTTAAGGAATTACTATAAAGAACACATGGACAAACCAAGGGGGAGGGTGGAGGCAAGGAAGGGAGGTGGGTTTGGCTGGGGTGCGGATGAGGGGTGGGAAGAAAATGCAGACAACTTTAACTGAACAACAATAAAGTAATTAAAAAAAAAAAAAACTCTATCCAGCAAAGCTATCATTTAGAATGGAAGGGCAGATAAAGTGCTTCCCAGATAAGGTCAAGTTAAAGGAGTTCATCATCACCAAGCCCTTATTACACGAAATGTTAAAAGGACTTATCTAAGAAAAGGAAGATCAAATATATGAACAGTAAA
Source organism: Anoura caudifer (assembly GCA_004027475.1). NCBI lineage: Eukaryota > Metazoa > Chordata > Mammalia > Chiroptera > Phyllostomidae > Anoura > Anoura caudifer. The sequence continues at coordinate 119,996 of PVKU01001667.1, read as the reverse complement.
ATGACAACAAACTCACAACTATCAAAAAATAAGCCTAAAAAAATAAAAGAAAGAAAAACACTGAAAACAAAAACTAAACAGCCAGAAGAGGAACAGAATCAGAGAAATGGATACCACCTGGAGGGTTTTCAGTGGGGAGTGGGAAGGGAGGAATGGGGGGGAAAAGGTACAGAGGAGAAGAAGCATAATTGGTAGGCATTAAATAGATGAGGAGAGGTCAAAATGGTATAGGAAACAGAGAACTCAAAGAACTTATATGTACAACCCCATGGACATGAACTAAGGACAGGGGGAATGCCAGAGGGTTGGAGGGTGCAGGGTGGAGGGGGGAAATTGGGAAAACTGTAATAGCATAATCAATAAAATATACTTGTAAAAAAATAAATATTAAACAATGAAAACAAAACAAAAAATACAGAACCAAAACAATACCCTAAAGCGAAAACAAACCTCAAACAAAATGAGTACTCTCCAATTAAATCCTCTTAAAGAGGGACTCGGATATTAGTGAAAATGACAAAAAATTAAAAAATTAGAAAAAAATAAAAGTTATATACTTACAATTAAGTGTACATGTCTAAACAATTCATGGGACAAATGAGAATTACTTTTAAAATAAACAAAGCCAAGAATATTCTGTACCAAAATGTGTGGGAAGGCAGCCAAGATGATACCAAGATGCAAATTAAAAGACTAAGAATTCAAATTTAAAAGTTTTCTTAAAGGACAGCATAAAAACCCTAAAAATTCTGAGGAAGCAGAAATAAATAGCAGGATTTAAAAGGACAGAAAACATTTATAACAGAGATGATCAACAGAGTCAACGGTTCATTCTTTGAGAGAGGGATCAAAATGATAAACATCTGGAAAAAAACTAATCAAGCAAAAGAAAAAAAAACAAACTAATAAAGGGAGCATCATTACAAATGCTGTAGAGATTAAACTAATAAGAGGATATTAAAGACAATTTTACTGTAATAAATTTGTAAATTTGAAAAATTTTTAGAACATACAATCTATTTAAAAGGACTCTCACTTTCTAATTCAAAACCTGTCACAAACCTACCATCATCAAACATCAAATCACCATGTCATAAGAAAAGACATACAGATCCAACAGAACAAAATTGAGAATTCAGAAATAAACCCACACATTTATAGTCAATTGATTTTCAATATAGTGCCTAATTCAATACAACTCAATTCAATATGGAAAGAACAATCTCCAACAAATGGTGCTGCAACAACTAGATTTCCAATAGAATAAAATTAAATATGACCTCTACTCCATACTCTATAAAAAAATTATCTCAAAATGGATCAAACACCTAAACATAAGCACTGAAACCATAAAATTTTCAGAAGAAAACATAAATCTTCATTACCTTAAATTATGCAAAAGTTTCTTTGTTATGATACCAAATTATATGAAAAAAAAAAAGAAAAGAAATATACAAACTGGTCTTCATCAAAATAAGAAACATTTGTGTCCTGACCAGCTGTGGCAAAGCAAACAAAAGGCCAAGGTTCAATTCCCATCAGGGCACATGCTTGGGATGCGGGCTTGGCCCTAGGTCAGCGTATGTAGGAAAGGCAACCCATAGATGCCTCCCTCTCACATCAATGTTTCCCTCCCTCTCTTTCTCCCTCCCTCCCCCAATTCCTAAAAATAAATAAATAAAATCTTTTAAAAAAAGAAACATTTGTGCTTCAAAGGACACTATCAAAAAAGTAAAAAAGACAATCCAAAGAATAGGAGATAATATTTGGAAACAATATATCTGAAAAGAGTTTAGTGCCCAGAATATAAAGAACTCTTACAATTCAACAATAAAAGGACAAATAACCCAATTTTTAAAAGGACAGATTTGAATAGACATTTCTCCAAAGACATACAAATGACTAATAAGTACATGAAAAGATTATCACTCTGGCTAGGTGACTCAGTTGGTCAGACCATCACCTGGTGCACCAAAAAAGGCTGTAGGTTTGATTCCAGTCAGGGCACATAACTAGGTTGTAGGTTCAATCCCCAGTAGGGGTGCTTACGAGAAACAACCAATGTTTCCCTTTCACACTGATGTGTCACGCTCTTCCTCTCTCTCCCCCCTCCCTTCCTTAATAAGCATACACTCAGTGAGGATTAAAAAAGAAAAGATAATCAACATCATTAGTCATGAGGGAAACACAAATCAAATCCACATATTCCACCTCATGCCCAGTAGGATGGCTATTATCAAAAAGATAGCAGCCCTGGCTGGGTGGCTTAGTTCATTGGAGCATGGTCCCGAACACCAAAAAATTATGGTTCAATTCCCAGTCTGGGTACATAGAGAAGGCAACCCATATTTTGCCCTTACATCAATGTTTTTCTCTTTCTCTCTCTCTCCCTTTAAAATCAGTAAACATACTCTCAGGTGAGGATTCAAAAACAAACATAATCAACATCACTAGTCCTTAGGGAAATACAAATCAAATCCACATATTCCACCTCATAGCCACCCACTAGGATGACTATAATCAAAAAGATAACAGCAGCCTTGTTTGGGTGGCTGGTTGGTTGGAGCACTGTTTCTTACACCAGAAGGTTACAGGTTCAATTCTCAGTCAGGGCAAAGATGTCGGTTTGGGAGTTGCAGTGCTGGTGGGGTGCATAGGAGAGGCAATCGATAGAAGTTTCTCTCTCGCATCTAAGTTTTTTTTTTTCCTCTCTCTCCCTCCCTCTACTTCCCTCCCTCCCCACTTCTTCTCTCTCTCAAATCAATGAAAATTGGGCTTCTGGTCAAGATGACAATGAAGGCAGATATGGCTTGCCTCTTCACACAACCACACCAAAATTACAACTAAAATGTGGAACCACCGTCATTCGGGAACATCAGAAATTGAGTTGAACAGAAATCTGACAACATGCATCCAGACTGGTAGGAGGGGCAAAGATGCAAAACAGGCTGCTCCCACACCCATGTGGATAAAAATTTGCAAGGGATATCTTAGAATCGAGGAGTCCCAGCCCCATGCCAGGCCCCCCAGCCCAGGATTCCAATGCCAGGAAGGTAAGTTCCCACAACTTCTGGCTGCAAAAACCAGCAGTGGTTGAGTAAGTAGAGGAGGCTGTTGGAGACCTAAGCAGTTCCTCTTTGGGACTCACCTACTCAGACCCGCTATCTCTGGGATCCAGCAATGGGGTGTCTGCTTGAAGGGCTCCAGTGGTATACAGGGAGAGACTGAAGTGCCTGGCATCTGGGAGAGCAAAGGCCATTATCCCTCTTCACCTGGGAATCTCCAAGCCCAGCACAAGTAGCAGCCATCTCACACTGCATCTCAGATTGCTCAGGGTGCCCCTGACAAAACACAGGTTGGGGCTGACTCTGGCAGGCACCATACGGGAAACCCCAGGGCCAGCATACCCAGTGGACAGCTACAGACCACATCAGAGCACCACCACCCTGCCCCTGCATAGCTGATCCTCCATAGAGGGCAGAGGTTGATGGTCAGTGGTCAAAGGCAGTCCTTGTAGCTGACTGGCCTGGGTAAATCCCTCTCATTGATCTGCCAATAGCAACCAAGGGTCAACTACAAGAGGAGGGTATACTCAGCCCATACAAAGAGCTCATCTTGAGTATACAGCTTGGGTGATAGGGGAGGCTGTGCCCCTGGACCCTATGAGATACCTACTACTTTAGGCCATACTACCAAGACAGGGAGTCAAAGAAGCTCTACCCAATACATAGAAACAAACACAGGGAGGATGCCCAAATGAGCAAAGAAACATGGCCCAAATGAAAGAACAGATCAAAATTCCAGGAAAAGAGCTAAACAAAATGGATTAGCAATCTATCAGATGCAGTTCAAAACACTCTTTATAAGGATTCTCAAGGAACTTAGTGAGGACCTCAGCATCATAAAAAAGACCCAGTCAGAAACAAAGGATACACTAATTGAAATAGAAAACAATTTACAGGGAAACAACAGTAGAGTAGATGAAGCCAAGAATCAAATCAATGACCTGGAACATAAGGTAGCAAAAAAAGAATAAAAAAAAATGAGGGTAGTATAAACAGCCTCTGGGACAACTTCAAGTGATCCAACATTCGCCTCATAGGGATGCCATAAGAAGATAAAGAGCAAGAAATTGGAAATCTATATGAAAAGACAATGAAAGAAAACTTCCCTGATTTGGTGAAAGAAATAGACATGCAAGTCCAGGAAGCATAGAGTTCCAAACAAGATGGACGTAAAGAGGACCACATCAAGACACATCATAATTAAAAGGTTAAAGATAAAGAGAGAAGATTGAAAGCAGGAAGAGAAAAGCAGAGAGTTACCTACAGGGCAGTTCCCGGAAGACTTCCAGCTGATTTCTCAAAAGAAACTTTGCAGGCCAGAGGGGATTGGCAAGAAGTATTCAAAATGATGAAAAGCAGTAAGATTACTCTATCCAGCAAAGCTATCATTAGAATCGAAGGGCAGATAAAGTACTTCACAAACAAGGTAAAGCTAAAGGAGTTAATCATCACCAAACCATTATTACATGACATGTTAAAGGGACTTATTTAAGGAAAAGAAGATCAAAACTATGAACATTAAAATGGCAATAAATACATAACTATCAATAATTTGAATCTAAAAAACAAACTAAGCAAACAAGCAGAACAGAAACAGAATCATAGATATGGAGATCTTTGGGATGGTGGCCAGTGGTGAGGGAGGTTTGGGTGATAGGAGAAAGGTAAAGGGATTAAGAAGTTGATAGCTAAAGAATAGGCAGGGGGATGTTAAGAGCAAGTATAGGAAATGGAGAAGCCAAAGAACTTGTATGCATGACCCATGGACATGAACTAAGGAGAGTGACTTGTCAGAGAGAGTGGTGGGTGCTGGGTGGAGAGGGGACAAAGGGAGAAAAGTTGGGACCACTATAATAGCATAACCAAAATACTTTTAAAATAAAACAATTTCTAGCAGATTTAAGAAAAATGTGAAAGGTACAACCATTAAGATTTTAGTTGAGGATGCCATCCGAAGTTATTAAGGTATACATGAGAAATGACAAATAACCAGCTGAATTCAAAGATGAAATTATTTTAATCTTTTAATTTCCCTCCATATTTTACGTATTAATCAGAGTAATCATGTCAAAGGAAGTAAACTATCTGATTTGAAAAATAATAGGATGCTAATGTAATACAGGGCCTCCAATGTTCCAACTACTTCACATCCTAAATGTAATATACATTTATGCTCTCACTTAAATTTTAAGATCAGCACATTATTGAAGGGATCTGTTAACAAGAATTTTTTTTAAAAAATCAAATACCCAATGGTTCAGTAAGTGTCTATATCAATGTCTGTGTTGATATCTCACCTTAAATATTAGCAATGATGCCCATGGTAAAATCTAAGTGGTGCTTCAGATAAGTGGGGTATTGGCTTGAACCTTCCCATTGCTCCTTCAATCACATTTTTTACTAAAAGCCAGAACCTCTCTTTGAATGCTTCAGGGAAGAAATACCTAATGTATTAAGATAAGATCTCCTTTGGAAAGAGTAAGAATTATTTAAAAAATAAAACATCGTCTAGAGGACTTTCAAATAATTCTGAAATTCAAAGTGCCAAGAAAATAAGCATAATACAAGGAATACATCATTCCCTTGGGAAACTATTAACTATACATATTATTAAATATATAACTAGATAATAACAAATAAAAATATATACATATGACTGAAAGGGATGAGTTGGAAAAATAATTATCCCAAATTAATTTTTTAATAATATGAAATGTGTCCATCAAGCAAAATAAGTTAATTCCCATTTCATCCACCACCAAAACACTCTCCCCCTTTCTCCAAAAACACACTCTCCCCTTTCTCCAAAACCACACACATTAATATAAAGTAGATATTTTCAATATGAACTGTAAGCATATGGCTTGCATGAAAAACAAAATGATTTTAACCACACAAGTTCTAGCACTCAGACTTGTAGTTTCTACATGCTGCCCACACAGCACTTTGTGAGCATGTGATTAAGAAGAATGATGCACAATCACACCACATTCCTTCCCTCAGCTCACACATCAAGAACTTGCCCTCTCAGCTGCATTCTTCTCCAAACAGCCATGGTCACCTTAGCAACCCTATGCTCCTAATATGGACAGCTGGTCCATTTAAAGTCAGCCCTTCTTGGCAGGGAAAATGCTTGTTCTTCAAATTAGGGGAGAATGAAGAGGTTTTCCTTCAATACACATTACAGGGGTTGATTCAACCTGATCAGCACTTTTGTTCTGTGGCAGCAAGCTGGGCCGAGTTTCAACCTATTCTGAGTTTGGGTTTTTTGGTGTGTGTGTATTTTTTTAAAAAAATCTAAGGCAGGTGGCTAAAAATAAAATAAAGGCAGCTCATATGGAATTCTAAGGAAGAGTAGACGATGAAAAACAAAGGTATCTGCAATAACTGTATTCTTTTATAAAATGATGAAACTATCCACACTGTTCAAAGTTCAAATTTACTTAAACTGAACTGTAACATCTGAAGCCTTCATGTGCAATAAGAAGTCAGGAGATCTGTCTTTTTAAACATCATAGCCTAATACTGAACAACAAAAACACTGCTAAACTTTAAAGTCCTATAACTTCAATCTATTCAATACACTGTGAGTCAACAGACTGATCCTACCACCTACATGTAAAATTTCACAATCTTTCCAAAGTCTCAAATGTAAATTAGGTATTGAAACCAAATGACTAGTATATCTGAGAATTCTCCAGACCTACAATAACCTAGGATAGCACTGGATTACTCAAAACCAATCTTGATCTTATGTTTATACCATGAAAGCTGGGCCTGAAACAAATTAGGTCTCTTGGGATAAAAGATACAGGTTTACAATGAAGTTTACCTGATTTTTATACTATGGATGAATAATTGGGGGAGGGGGTGGGGTGGAGAACTGCCCTGTTCTAAAATATGTGAGATCACATTCCAGACCCACGAAGGGATTCTATACTTCCATCCATCAAAATGAGACACCTAATCTTTAAGGGAAATATATAGGCATATTTGAAACTAAAAGACACTTAAAATTTATGGTCTTCATTGTAAATGGGAAATATTTATGAAATAATTTTCTATATAACTGTGGTACACAAAATCTATATTAATTTAATAAATGTTTAATTAAAAATGTTTTGGTGAACCTTAAGGTTAAGTAAGTACCACTACATTATTCATTGGTTATATTTTTGTTTGTATGTGTGTTTTTTAAACTTCTCAGACAATGAAGTTCTTCCTGGTTAGAAACATTTCTTTCAAGTTAAAATTATCCTAGTAATTATGTGTTCTATACAGAACAAAGTATCAGTTGATGAGGTAGCAGTATAGATTAGTACAAAGAACCTACAGCTAATTCTATTACTGGTTTCATCATTTGTAAAATGAGAATACTATCTGTTTTACTTAGTGAGAATAATAACTATGCCATAAAAAAATACTCAAAAGAAATTTTAAGAAACCAGAGAAAAAAACTATGTTACTTGTTGTCTAATTCCCTGAACTGTCATTTTTTTAAAAGAGTGGGGGTGGTATTTAACAATGTACAGGATACCAAAAATCAGTATCAACTTCAAGAGGTTCCCACTAAAGATCTCATAAAATACTTGTGTTGACATATTAATTACTTCTTTCAAAAGGCCTCAACACTGGCTTCACTTTTATCAAATGCCCAACCCACTGTGCACACAAGTCAGGACGATTTCAACCATTTTTAAGTGTACAATTAACAATTTTTTTTAAAGCTGTCATTGTCCTTTTAATACCTGTGAAGCAGGTATTAAAGCAGGTATTGTGAAGCAGGATGATACTATATAAGTGCAAATAATTTTGTTTTGATTCTTTTCTACTCTAAAAAAATTATAAAACCACCTAGATATTTGTAAAAATGAATATTTTTTGAACACTTATATGGGAGCCATAAGAGTACTAGACACTATGATCCATCATCATTGTATTATATATTGTATTAATGTCGAAGACTTAAATTGCATTTACCAAAAGAACAGAGACAAAGATGTAACAGATCAAGGTTCCCATTCACTACGATTAGATTTTCTGAAGTTTCGATTTATGCCTTAAGCACTCTATGGTCCAAGAAATGAAAGATCTGGATTTCTCCTGAAATCTCTGAGCAGTGCCCTGTGAGATCAGATAGTGCTACAAACAGGTTCAGGAGCCCCTCTTTTAACCCCACCCCCAGAAGTAGAAGGAAAAAACAGTGAAAAAAGAGTTTCACAAGAAACTTTAAAATTAAATCTATTGGGGATTTGTCCTCCCTTCCACCTCGTCAGTCCCTTTATTTTAACACTTGTTTTCAGTTATCAGGATAAAAACTGACTTGATTAACTAAATCTGTGGCAGTCTAAAAACTAGGTAAAGATATGTTTAAGAATGCAAATTTCACTCAAAATACAGGATACTGGAAAAAGTGAATAAGGAGGAGTTACTGAATAATTAACTATATAAGCATTTCCATTTAACAGATTGAATTAACCTGCAGTGATCACCACTACCTATACCAAAGAGTTCCTGAGAAAACTTAACCAAAGTTAACTTCTTAGGGCTGCCAAGCAATTGGTTTTAAGTTCTCGGCATAAGGTAAGCATACTAATAAGGAGATTTTACTATTTACTCACTTGAACATTTCATCTTTCAGAAGTCAAGAGTATAATAATGGTAATCATTCAGTAACCAACAGGGACGGTGCGGGGGGAATGAGGGGAGAAGGGGAGAAGGGAAGAAAGAAGGGGAAGGGTCTGGTTAAAAAACAAGTATAAATGACCCATGGACATGGACAACAGGGTGGGGATTGACTGGGGGTGGGGCAGGGGAGAGCAATGGGGGGAAATTAGGACAACTGTAACAGAATAAAAAATAAATAAATAAAAATAAATAAAAATTTTAAAACATGTTAGGCCCTGGCCAGGTAGTTCAGTTGGTCACAGCATCATCTTGATATGCCAAGATTGCAGGTTTGATCACATACAACAATCACCCAATGAATGCATAAGTGGAACAGCAAATCTGTGTTTCTCTCTCTCTCTCCCCCTCCATCTTCTTCTCTCTCTCTCTCAAATCAATAAATAAACATTTTAATACTAGATGCTACTCAATCTTTTATTATCTACCTGCTAAAAAGCATTACACTTTTAAACTAAATATGCTCATATAGCAATTGTTCAATTTCCATAGATAAAAACATAATAATTTCCTTTAATTTAAAGCCCCTAGGAACATTATTTAACTTCTGGTCAACATGGTGGCATACGTAAACACAACTCGCCTCCTTGTACAACCACAGCAAAAATGACAACTACAAAACAACTATAACCCAGAATTCTCAGAAAATCAAGTCCAACAACCAAGGAATTAAAAAAGTCAATTGATTCAAACAGGCAGGAAGAGCAGAGATGTGGCAACACAGAAGAGGCAGTCTCACATCCACAGGTAGTGGATAAAAATCAGGAGGTATATCTCAGGAGTGAAGCATATATCTCAGCACGATCTGAGCTGCATGCCAAGCCCCCCAAACCAGGTTTCCAGTACCAGGAATGTAAGTCCCGATAACTTTGGGCTATAAAAAACAGTGGGGGTTGGGGCAGCGGAAGAAACTGTAGGATTCTCAGGCCCCTCCTCTTAAAGCGTCCACAACGGACTTAGGACTTACAGAGACTCACTCCTTCTGGGCTCCAGCACTGAGACAGCAGCTGGAAAGGCAACAGTAGCATACTGGGAGAAACTGAAGTGTCTGGCATCAGAGCGAGTGCCAGGGGACAACTCCCTCTTAGGCAACACTCCAGAGGCCAGGCAGCAATCTATGTCCCTTTTCTGAGCCCTCCCTTACATAGAGCCACAGAGTGGTGACATCATATGAGACTCCATCAACCTAGGTCACACTGGTTGCCCTACTCAGGTGATTACCCAAGGTTCTGCCCCTTCCAACTTAATGATGCACTTTTCTACATTAGGCCACACTACTAACACTGGGAGTCAAAGTAGTTCTATCAAATACATAGAAATAAACACAGGGAGGCTGCAAAAATGAGGAGACAAAGACAAATGAAGGGAAAAAAAACAGAACAAAACTCCAGAAAAAGAACTAAACAAAATGGAGATAAGCAATCTAACAGATGCAGAGTTCAAAACATTGCTTATTAGGATACTCAGAGAACTCACTGGGTACTTCAACAGCATAAAAAAAACCCAGGCAGAAATAAAGTTTACACTAAGTGAAATAAAGAAAAATTTATAGGGAATCAACAGTGGAGTGGATGAAGCCAAGAATCAAATCAATAACTTGGAATACAAGGAAGAAAAGTTTAATCAGAACAGCAAGAAAAGAATCAAAACAATGAGGATAGAGTAAGGAGCCTCTGAGACAACCTCAAGCCTACCATCAGTCAAATCATAGAGGTGCCAAAAGAAGAGAAAGATCAAGAAACTGAAAACTTATTTGAAAAAGTCCAGGAAGCACAGAGAGTCCAAAACAAGATGGACAGAGGAATGACCACACCAAAATATATCATAATCAAAATGCCAAAGGTTAAAGATAAAGAGAGAAGCTTAAAAGCTGCAAGAGAAAAGCACATAGTTGCCTACAATGGAGTTCCTATAAGACTGTCTGTTAATTTCCCAAAAGAAGGTTTGCAGGCCAGAAGGGACTGGAAAGAAGTATTCAAAGTGATGAAAAGCAAGGACCTATAACCTAGATTAGTCTACTCAGCAAAGCTATCATTCAGAATGGACAGAAGAGCAGGTAAAGTGCTTCCCAGACAAGGCAAAATTAAAGGAGTTCATTATCACCAAGCTTTTATCATATGAAATGTTAAAGGGACTTATTTAAGAAACAGAAGATCAAAACTATGAACATTAAAATGGCAATAAATTCACAACTATCAACAACTGAATCTAAAAACAAAGCAAACAAGCAGAACAGAAACAGAATCATAGATACGGAGATCATTTGGAATGGCACAATTTGAGAGGAGGGAGGGGAGAATGGGGGAAAAGGTACACGGATTAGGAAGTACAAATTGGTAGGTACAGAATAGGGAGGAGGATGTTAAGAACAGTATAGGAAATGGAGTAGCCAAAGAATTTACATGCATGACCCATGGACAAGAAGTAAGGGGGGTGGGGGGATTACCAGAGGAAATAGGGATACTCGGTGGAGGGATAAAGGGGGAAAATTTGAACAACTATAATAGCATAATCAATAAAATATACTAAAATAAAAATAAAACCATCAGTACTAATGAAAAAAAAATTTTAAATAAAAGCATCCCATTATTTAAAATAAAAGTAAATAAAAAAATAAATAAAGCAAGCCCCTAAAAGACATACTCAACAAAGTCATTTAGGCAGTCTCCACTGAGGTAGAAGGTGGATGGGCCCCAGTGGAAGAAGAGAACTTTTCACAGAATAAATAAAAACCCACTCCTATTGACACTAGGAATAAACTCTGAACATGAAAAGCAGGGTTTGAGTTTCAAAAGTGAATCACACCCTTTTATCCTAACTTCAAATAAGATGAGCCTGTGTTTCTAGCAAATTCTGAGGTAGTAAAGGTTTGCAAACAAATTTGTGACAATCTTGCAATAATCAATAAAAGATCTGAATATGGGAAAGGAATTTTTAAAAATCAAGAAAATTTTAGCCTGTTTTCAACTATATATGTTTTATTTCTATACCAATAATTTCTTACCTTGTGGAATTCTCTTCTGAGAAAAATAGATACAATTTTGTTCCTAAAAAAATTTCAGGTAGAAAAGTTGAAATGTTAGTTTCAAAACAGAAAGTCTGTTGAAAATGAAAAGTTATAAAATGCTAACACAGTACATACAAAGTATTATAATATTTGGTATCACCAAAGCTTAAGGAAGAGATAGTAAGTCTTTAACAATAAAAGTACTTTATTATTTTTATAAAAATAGTATTTTTATCATTACAAAAATACTCCTAACAATCAAATCATTTTTGCTAGGTACACAATGTGTGGCACATTATTCTAAAACATCATTACTCAATTGGGTTTTACTCTAGTCAAGATTTTGATATTTTGAAGGATACTTTCTAGGCATAACCTACATGTCGTAAAATTCATTCTTCCAATGCATAACATTCAGTAGTTTTTGCTATACTCACAAAATTGTGTACCCTTCTCTACCATCTAACTCTGAAACATTTTTGTCACTCCAGTAAGGAACCCTGTACTGAAGCAAACATTTTTCTGCCAGTGAGGACTAGTTGAAACAATTTTTAAAAATTTACAAGAAGCATATTCTTTATAACACAATGATCAAAATTATGTTCTCTTTTAAATGTGTAGAACAAAGATTGGTAGGGAAAACAAATATTGAAAAATAGTAAGAGTAGCTGTATTAGTGACTGAGTCTTTTTCATATAGTCCCTCTAAAGCTGTGATTTTACACTATTAGCTTTATTGTTCTTAAAAGGCATAGCACAAACATACATTTTCTGGAGCTATATGTTAGAATTTGTACTATAATCAACAGTGAAAAAAAAGAAAAAGAAATACATATGTACATTTTAACAATGTCCATTATGCTTTTTTATTGTTTTTCAAAGTAGATAAAATAAGTATAAAGTTAAAGAAAATGTTGGCCACACTTACTAATCTGGTTGAAAAGCCACAGCTGCATTTTACTTTATGACAAATTAGCTGTTTCATCACTTTGCATCTGGGCATCTACTTCTTAATGGTCATTTCTGAAATAAAGATGTAGTTATTAAGTATATTATCATAAAAATGTGAAATCTTTAATGACAATTACCTAAATTTCAGTGACTACAAGAAACTATCAAAAGAGTTCTTGAGCAACTTTCCAATACAAAACATTAGCAGGACTGGGGGTAAGTTGGGATGGATGGCGTACAGGCTATCGTCCCAGAGGCCCAGAATTCAATAGTTAAGTTACAAGTACTGAGTACAAAAATCCATAACCTCCTCAGTCTTCAATCCTTTCACCCACCAGGGTCTTGCAATCATTAAAAATGCCATTTACAGATTGGAAAAAGAAAAAAAGAAAGATGTAGAAGATAAGCACGAAAACTGCACACTTGATAAAAAGAAATTAATAGCTTACTTGTTATGTCTCTGTTTACCTATTTTCCTTCTCACACCTATAAAGTAAGCTCCAGAGATTTCTCTCGGATTGATCTACTGATATTTTTCAAGCACCTAAGACAATGACTACCATGCATGAAGCACTCAATAAATCTTTATTGAAAGAATGAATAAAGTGATGAATGATTTAACATTAATTGATAACATATTTAATCTGACAGTATTTCAAAATGGCACAGTGTCAAAATGCTGTATCTTCCACACAGACACCACTGATACTAATGTGAACACATTATCTTTATTGCTTTGTTCTCCAATACACAAAGCCCCTAGTTAAAAGACAATCAAGACAAAATCCCAACCTTTAAGGAATAGAACAAAGGCATATGTCATTTCCTAATTTTGTTAGCGCAACTTCTGGGAAAGACTCCTAGAAGGGGAATTGCTAGATATGCAATTTTGCTAAATATTGCCAAATGCTGTGACAGTTTTTTTCTTTTATAAATATGTGCGTTCTTTGAGTTGCTGGTTGTGAAGAGAGCTAAGAATATAAGAGAAAATCTTTCATGAGGAGTGACAGGCTGACAATTCTCAGAAATAACCCTCACAGAACCCAGGAGTTCCCTACTTTCAATCCTGTAGCTAAATCAGTATTCCACAAAATGCTACTCTTTTTGTAAAAAGGGAATACAAATACTAATACAGACTTGCTTCTTTTTCCTTTCAAAAAGAAGCAACGGGAAGGATAAACTAAAACCATTTTTAAAGGGTTATGTACAGAGATAAGAGAATACAGAGTAGAAAGGACAGAAATGGAAGACTTCTCAGAATATACTTTATAGTTTTTACTTTGAAGACATATTTTAAGAGCAAATGAACATCAAATGATACTGACACTCTGAATATCAAAAAAAGAAATAATGACTACCATTGACTGAAAGATTAACATATAAAAATTCATCTTTGGAAGTTGCTAGGGTACTAACAACTGAAAATTGATAAAGGAGAATAATCAAGCATTTATCCTGGCTTTTTTAAGAAAAATGTCTAAGGGTAATATAGCAGTCAATAAATGAGAGCTCATTTTTATAGGATTCCTAACTTAAATGTAGAAGTAATGATAGGATTGGGAAATAACCATTTGTAATAAAATGAAATAGTATGAAATTATTTCATATTTCTCCTAATGAAATAATAGATATTTAAAAGTCATCAATGATTGTTAAAACCATTAGGTAAAAAGGCTGATGGGAAAGTTTTAATGGATAAGTCACTTAACAAAACATAAACCCAGTGATTAATCTTAACATCACTGAAAATGCATCAACCAGCCCTGGCTGGTGTGGCTCAGTGGACTGAGTGCTGGCCTGCGAACCAAAGTGTCCTGGTTCAATTCCCAGCTCAGGCACATGCCTGGGTTGCAGGCCAGGTCCCCAGTTGGGGGTGTGCAAGAGTCAACCACATGTTGATGTTTGTCTCTTTTTCTCCCTCCTTTCCTAGTTCTCTAAAAATAAATAAACAAAATCTTTAAAAAAAAAGTGTCAACCAGAAATATTCATGACTATCCATTAAATGTTCATCCTGAAAGCTTTTCAAATGGTATCCACAATATTACCTACCATCTAGTCCACGCCACCTTATTTCTCATCTGCTTTTCTTAATTATATTTTATTGATTATGCTATTACAGTTGTCCCATTTCTCCCCCATCACTCCCCTCCACCCTGCACACCCCCTCCTACCCACATTCCCCCCTTAGTTCATGTCCATGTGTCATAAGTTCTTTAGCTTCTACTATTCCCACACTATTCTTGCCCTCCCCGTCTATTTTCTACCCACCGTCTATACTACTTCTTCTCTGTACCTTTTCTCCCTCTCTCCTCCTCCCACTCCCCTGTTGCTAACCCTCCTTGTGATCTCCATTTCTATGTTTCTGTTCTGTTCTATTTTGCTTAGTTTGCTTTTGTTTTAGGTGTGGTTGTTAATAATTGTGAGTTTGCTCTCTTTTTACTATCCTATTTTTTTATCTTCTTTTTCTTAGATAAGTCCCTTTAACATTTCACAGAATAAGGGCTTGGTGATGATGAACTCCTTTAACTTGACCTTATCTGAGAAGCACTTTATATTCCCTTCCATTCTAAATGAAAGCTTTGCTGGATAGAGCAATTGTGGATGTAGGTCCTTGCCTTTCATGACTTGGAATACTTCTTTCCAGCCCCTTCTTGCCTGGAAGGTCTTTTGAGAAATCAGCTGACAGTCTGATGGGAACTCCTTTGTAGGTAACTGTCTCCTTATCCCTTGGTACTTCTAGAATTCTCTCTTTCATTTTAATCTTGGCTAATGGAATTATGATGTACCTTGGTGTGTTCCTCCTTGGGTCCACCTTCTTTGGGACTCTCTGAGCTTCCTGGAAGTCTATTTCCTTTGCCAAATTGGGGAAGTTCTCCTTTGTTATTTGTTCAAATAAATTTTCCACTTATTGCTCTTCCTCTTCCCCTTCTGATACCCCTATAATTCAGATGTTGGGATGTTTAAAGATGTCCTGGAGGTTCCTAAGTCTCTCCTCATTTTTTTAAATTCTTGTTTCTTTATTCTTTTCTGTTTGGTTGTTTCTTTCTTCTTTCTGGTCCACTCCATTGATTTGAGTCCCAGTTTTCCTCCCATCACTATTGGTTCCCTGTGCATTTTTCTTCATTTCACTTATTGTAGCCTCCACTGTTAATCTAATTTGCAACCAAAATCAACCAATTCTGTGAGCTTCCTAATCACCAGTGCTTTGAGCTGTGCATCTGATAGGTTGACTACCTCTTGGTCGCTTAGATGCATTAGCTCTGGGGCCCGATCTGTTCTCCCACTTGAGCCATTCTTGGTTTTGGAGGGGTTTTGTTGTTGTTGTTGTTTTTTGTCTGGTCACAGCTGATACGTAGTGAGGGGTGGAACCTTAGGTGTTCACCAGGATGGGGCAACCCAGTCGCTTGGTTGTGACGCTGGATATAGGGGCGGGTCGAGAGGGAACAATGGTGCCTGCACCATGCTCTCTCTCAGATTCCAGTCGATTCCACTGCTTTCCCCAAGCAAACTGGGCCCCTCTGGCACTGATCCCCACGTAGGTGGGTTCATGCACATTCCAGAACCCCATGGGTCTCCCAACGAACTCTCCCTTGAAGCTGGGACTCCCTCCCGGCACCCCAACCTCCACAAGTTTTCTCAATCAGTGTCCTTTAGGCTCTATTTCCTAGCGCTGGGGCCCTACGCTGTGCAGTCCATCTCGCTGCCCGTCTTTGCTTGGCTTATCTGCTCGCGAATGTGTGACCGCGGACAGCTGCTTGCTGTCTCCCTGCACTCGGTAATTGCCGCTTGTGTACCCAGGACCACCAGTTACTGCTTCTTCCTATAGTGACCCCTCTCCACTGGCCGCTGACTCCGCCCCTTTTACCGGTCTGGGTGAATCGTTGTTGGACTTCCGTACAATTCAATCCTCTATCCATTCTGGTTGGGGTTTGTTTCTTTTTTTTGGGGGGGGGGGTCCTATATTTTTGTCGTCCTCAGTCTTGGTTGTGAGAGAAGGCACAGTGTGTCCACCTACGCCTCCATCTTGGCCGGAAGTCCCTCCCATCTGCTTTTCTACGATAGTTTCCTATCTGATCTCCCAGTCTCCTTCTCCCTTGCTCACCTCAAAAAACCAGTCATATTAGTTCTTTTCAAAAAGAAAGTCAGATCATTCTTCTGCTCAAACCTTCTAACTGAGTCTACCTCA
This sequence comes from Anoura caudifer, assembly GCA_004027475.1. NCBI lineage: Eukaryota > Metazoa > Chordata > Mammalia > Chiroptera > Phyllostomidae > Anoura > Anoura caudifer. The sequence goes on along the minus strand of PVKU01001667.1, from coordinate 103,103 downwards.
TTGGTCTAACAGGCAAAGTCCTTACAAAAAGGCATAGGATCATGATCTGATATTTCCCTTCCCCATCTCTCTAACCCCATTTCCCACCATTCTCCCTCTTGTTCACTTCATTCTAGCCACATTGGTCTCTTTCCTACCCTTAAACACATCAGGCATGTTCTCAGGGCCTCAGGGTTTGTTTTTCCCTCTTCCAATCACACCAGTTAATTCTCTGGCTTATTCCTCCTCCACTTCCCTTAGGATTCCATTTTTACAAGTTGTATTACCAAACAGATATATGCCTTGGGACCCTAGGCAAGCCTAAAACCTCTGCCTCAGATTTTCTTGTTTGGGAGAGAATATGATAGGAGAAATCAAGTCATAAATTTTGGCGATGACAATCATTTGAAACACAAAAGTCATCAATTTTCATATCTTTATGTCTAAATACCTATAGAACTATACTGTCCTTTTGAAGAGATTCTAGATTCCACGATCCCAACTTCAAAGAATTAATGAAGACAGAGCTACCATATTGTGGGGTTTTTATTGTTTTGTTTTAAAATCATCTATTATCACTAGAAAGGAGAAGGTTAAAGATTTGAATTAAATGGGTCCCATTAAAAAACAACTAGCAAAATAAACGGCATTCCCTTTCCTCACACTCCTTTAAGGATTTCTGTTAGGGAATACATGATAAAGTTCCAAGTAATCTCAGGACAAGTTTACTTTCAAATGTCTCTATTACCTTCAGGCACCATGACCCCCCAGAAAGAACTCACTAACTCTATAACACGACTAGACAAGCTATGATATGGCTGGGATGTTTGAACTTAATTATTTTTCTTTAAATAAACAAACTCCCCCTGGGTTAAGGCCTACTCTGTTTTAAACACCCTATGGCTGGCAAGCTTCAGAGTCTTAAGAGAGATAGCCAGGAGACAGAGAAAACAGCAAGTATGACTCAGTGATCACATTTAATAGTCTCTGAAGATCAAAACAAAGATACCGCTTCTGGCGAAAGTTCTCTAGAATTGCCCCCAAACTGACTTATCCACATACCTTTCACATGAACAATTTATTTTCACTTACTTTAAGGTTCACAAAGCACTTGTTATATGCCTATCAGACCTTAGGTACAAAAATAAACGAAGAGTACAATGAAAACAATCAGCAGGGATTCTAAGAGCTGAATGATAAAATTTAATGTTAAAATCTGCTTTGTTTGGGATGAGGACTCCTTGAGTATTTTTTGCAGAACAATGCCCCTGCTCACTTGGAAATCACACTTTAACAAGTCCTATCACTTGAAACAAGGCTAGTGAGTTTAAAGTAACTTTGAGCACACTGTGGAACTTCTGTGTGCCAGATATTTATATTAAGCTCACAATTCTCAGAGCTTCCCTATGAGAAAGGTATTAACAAAGCACATACATTGGTAAAATATAGTGTCCAAACGAGAAAGAGACAGCACCACGATGCAAAATCTCAGTCTTTCTTTTTCACTTTTATAATCTGCAGTAAACTGGAATAAAATTATTAGTCACAATATCACATTTGCTCCATAGGAGTAACATAAAATCCAGGCTGCTCTTTTAAGAAATTTGTTCCATTCTTCCGAAGTTTGCTTTAGATAAAAAGGTAAAGAGGGAAGGTTTACTCTTATACATTAATAAGAAAACTGTGGCATTAAGGAATGAATCAGAAGAATATGCTACATTTAGGTCTAAATGAACTGAGTAAGAGCAAGCTAGGCTAGCACAACTTACTAATTAGTATTCATTCATGATTAACCTAATCACCTCTAAGTGTTGGCTATTTCATTACACACTGAGAAGTCAGGAAAGAAATATTAAGATTTAAGAGAGTAGGAACATCATCAAAATAGTTTTTGTACTTTTTCTGGATGTTTGAAATACTTCTTTCTCTCTTTACAACAGATGTAGAAAAATACACATATTAAAGTATTCCATCAGTTTATTAAAATTTATAGTAAAATTGCCCTGACTGGTGTGGCACAGTGGGTTGGGTGTCATCCCACAAACAGAAAGGTCACTGGTTCAATTCCTGGTCTTGGCACATGCCTGAGTTGTGGGCCAACAGCTGGGGGCATGAAAGAGGCAACAGATCGATGTTTCTCTTGTATAGCTATGTTTCTCGCCCTCTCTTTCTCCCTTCCCCTCTCTAAAAATGAATTTTAAAAAATTTACAGCAAAATTACTAGTTATGATTACTAATTTTTCCTTTCTAGAAAATTCTTTCACATGGAATTCTTTAGTTCCTGAGAGTAGAGAACAACACTTATTGGTGTCAGTTCTTTAGACTCAACAGAATCTGATTTTTAACATGTTATTATCAGAAGATATTTTGTAAGAATACTTTCTTTCTAAATTGTAAGCTTATTGGTTATTACGAGATGCATGCACTGCCTATCACACAGTAAAAGTAACATCCTTATTATTTTTTAAAAAAGGTAATTACTTAACTATCAAGATACATACTACCTTGTTATACTAAAGAGGTCCTCATATATTTGGAGAAAGTGAAAATTCCTTGGAAGAAATTATATTCAATGACTAAAAACATATCATGTAAACAACTTACTGTTTTATAGAGGAGAGACTCAAGAAATTGACTGTTTGAAGTTTCTCAGAGGCCTAAATACATATATACACTAGCCTTCTAAGTGAAAGTATCCCCAGCTTTTTAAAAGTTTGTGTTACACTACTTCAATTTTACAAAAGACCTACATGATTACAGTAAGTCCTCACTTAACACTGTGGACAGGTTCTTAGAACTGTGGCAAAATGACTATTTCAAAACCAACTTTAACAAAGGCTAATTGATATAAACAAGAGTTAAGTTCCTACAGCATCTCCTCAATGTTATAACAAAATGATACCAAATAAAACAATGTCATTCAAGGACCTGTTGTAAGTGTTTTACTAACCACAAGAAATTGAAGGGGTTTTTTACCTTTACAATAAAAAGGCTAAAGCAAAAATAGTGTTCAACATTTGCTCTGCAGTGACCTGTCATAGAGGCAGCAGTGTGTACCCCTAACAGCCAGAGTGGCACCACCAAGCTCCTTGCCTGCATCCACCATTCCTACTACTTATACTCAGAAACAATCTTGAAAGCTGCTGGAGTTACTATTGGTTCTGTTAGTAGCAAAGCAGTCTCTTTTATAGTCCATTCAGAAATGGATAAAAGTAGAAAATCTCCTGACTGAGAGTACCAATGGGTGTACAAAGCATAGCATGTATTTATATCATTCTTCCTTTTACTACACGTCAGTGTTATTTTAGTTCTATGCATTATTTGGTATGATTCGGTAGGGTATTTTGTGAGTCTGGAAACACTCAAAATTTTTTTATATACATTAATGGTAATTGCTTCTTCACTTTATAACTTTTCAGCTTACAAAGATTTTTTGTTGTTGTTGTTACTGATTTTAGAGAGTGAGAAGAAGGAAGTGAGAACCATCAATTTGTTGTTCCATTTATTTATGCATGCATTGATTAGTTGATTCTTGTATGTGCCCTGACTGAGAGACCAAACCCACAACTTTGGGGTATTGGAACGATCCTCTAACCAACTTAGCAACCTGCCCAGGGCTTAGCTACAAAGGTTTTAAAGGAACGCTACTTTCAGATAGTAGAGAAACCTGTACTTGATTATGTCCTAGGAATTTTCAGTATAAACTAATGCTTATCAAAAAAATCTCCCTCACAATCTTAATTCATTGCACTGATGGTTAAGAATGATAGAGAGAGACTTCAGTCAAGATGGAGGCATAGGTAGACATGCTTCACCTCCTCATTCAACCACAAAAAGAATTACAACTAAATCTAAAAACAACCCATAGAATTGTCAGAAAATCAAACTATATGGAAGTCCAACAACCAAGGATTTAAAGAAGCCACATTCATCCCGATGGGTAGGAGGGGCAGAACAGACAAAGGTGGTCCCACATTTACCTGTGGTGGATAAAAATCAGGAGGGATATCTTGAGAAGTGAGGGATCCCAACCCCAGGCCAGACCACACAGCCCAGGGTTCCTGCACCAGGGCAGATAAATCCCTGGAAGCTCTGATTGTAAAAACCAGTGGGGTTTGGGGTGGTGGAAGGGTCTGCCAGATTTTCAGGGAACTTAAAGGGCTTACATGGTCTTAAAATGGATGCAAACCCACCCACTCTGGGATTCAGCAGCAGGGCAACAGTTGGAAGAGCACCAGTTGCATTGAGGAAGTGGGTGAAGTCTCTGAAAACAGGCAAATGTCAGGCAAACCTCCGGAAACCCAGCAGTAGCATAGTCCCCTTTCTGAGCACTCCCCTCCACATAGAGCCACAAAGCAGTGAAGCTGGTGATTGATTACCTAAGGCTCTGCTCCACACAACTTACAGGTGCTTTTCCTGCATTAGACCACGCTACTAAGAAAGGGAGTCAAAGCAGCTCTACCTAATACCCAGAAACAAACACGGGTGGCTGCCAAATTGAGGAGACAAAGAAATTTGGCTCAAAAGAAAACCCCACAAAAAGAACTAAATGAAATGGAGATAGCCAACCCGTCAGATGCAAAGTTCAAAATGCTGGTGATCAGGATGTTCAGAGAACTCACTGAGTACAGCAACAACATAACAGAAGTAATGAAGGTTACATTAAGTGAAACAAAGAAAAATCTACAGGGAACTAACAGAGAGGGGAAGGAGGCCAGGAGGCCAGGACTGGGAACAACTGTACTAGCATAATCAATAAAATATACTTAAAAAAAAAAAAAAAGAATGATGAAAAGAAGTAGAGGGACAGGAGGACATGCTTTCCCAGGACATGCTTTTCCAATTATAAATAATATAACCTTATTTTTAAAAAACAAAACTGTAGGATTTTGTTGTTTCTTTCTCAACAACAAAACATTTGTGTGTCACCACTAAGACTAAATAATATATAGTTTTGAAATCAATATTGGGGTATCAAACAAGGAATGACCAATGTCATCAGGTAGAACTGTGTCTCATAAAAGGACTTTCAGTAAATCTATGTCCCAAATACTCAATACAGGCTATAACTGTTTTTTCTGAACTACAGCTATAAAATTGCTTTGCCTAACATCCACAAAATTTTCAAAATATTTTATTTATTTTTAGTGAGGAGGGAAAGGAGGGAGAAAGAGAACATCAAGGTGTGAGAGAAACATCACATCAGTAGCCTCTCACATACCCCAAACCGGGGACCTGGCCCACAACCCAGGCATGTACCTGACCAGGATCCAAACCAGTAACCTTTAGGTCACTAGAATGGAATTCAATCCACTGAGCCACACCAGTCAGGGCAAATCCACAAAACTTTTAATTACAGTAGTCAAATAATTCAAAGGAATTCAGTGGCCCTCCATAATTTGTGTCTCCATTACACATAAAGAACTAATTTAATATTCTACATTTAATTGGTATGTAGGAAAAGAAATGCTAGGAAGGAGGATAAGGGAAAAAACCTCACAAATGGGCCATATTAGAAATAGCAGAGCAGATTTTTAAAGTAGGAAAAAATAAATGTGTGAAATCACTTTATGTTTTACAGGTGAAAAAGTGAAGCAGCTTACAAGCAAGGTAAGTACTGAAGCTCACATTAGAAGTGGTATTTTTCCCAGAATTATTTATTCCAACAAATCTGTAAGTATTGTAACTTAATACATAAAACAGATTGCAATGTTGAAGAGTTTAAATGAATGCATGAATTCTGAGTATTTAAGTTAAGGAAAATAGGAAATGGCCTGTGAGTCTTTTAGGAATGACAGAATTCCAAAATTAACCTGTTTCCTTGGATGTAGCTCTTTAGCACAGTCTGGGCTAGATAGATCACTGCTCTGGCCCAGCATGGTACCTCTTCTGTAGATGACTAATTAAATTCATCATTAGCTAATGTCCATTAAGACAAGAAACTGTGTATATGCCAACATCCCTGTTTTCATCTTGGTAGCTTAATAAAAGGACTGTTGACCATCTGAGGACTGCTGGTCCACTAAAACAGTTCATAAAAAAGGCATAACTCTCAGAAAACTTCCAGTCAAGATGGAGGCATAGGTAAACATGCCTTCTTCCTCACACAATTATAGAAAAAATTACAACTATACTACACAACAAATATCGTCCAGAATTGTTACAAAACTGAGCTAGTGGAAGTTCTACAACCAAGGTTTTAAAGAATTCACATTCATACAGATGGGTATGAGAGATGGAGATACAGAGAAGTGCGGAGAAGTGCAGACACAGAACAGGTGGTCCCACGTCCAACTGTTGCAAATACGAATCAGAAGGGATACCTCGGGAGTGAGGGATCCAGCCCCAGACCAGAACATGCAGCCCAGGGTACCAGCTCGAGGAGGTTAAGACCCTATAACTTCTGGCTGTAAAAACCAGTTGGGGTTGGGGTGGTGAAGAAACTGCAGAACTCACAGGAGCCTCCTCTTAAAGGGCCCAAAACAGACTTAAGACTTACACAGACCCACTCCCTCTGGGATTCAGCCCCAAGGCATCAGCTGGTAGGGCACAAGTGGCATATGGGGAGAAAGTGAAGTGACTGGAAGGATGAGCGCTATGAGACAGCTTCCCCCTGGGCAAAGCTCCAGAGGCCAGGCAAGCAGCAGTGTCCACTTTCTGAGCCCTCCCCCACACGGAGCCAAAGAGCAGTGACATGGGTTGCCCCACCCTGGCAATTACCTAAGGCTCCACCCTATATAACTTACAGGTGTGCTTTTCCACAAAAGGCCATGCTACAAAGACAGGTGAGTCAAAGCAGCTCTCCCTGATACATAGAAACAATCACAGGGAGGCTGCAAAAATGAGGAGACAAAGACATATGGCCCAAATGAAGAAACAGAACAAAACTCCAGAGAAAGAACTAAACAAAATGGAGATAAGCAATCTATCAGATGCAGAGTTCAAAACACTGGTTATTAGGATGCTCCAGGAACTCATTGGGTACTTCAACAGCATAAAAAAGACTCAAGCAGAAATGAAAGTTACATTAAGTGAAATAAAGAAAAATCTACAGGGAACCAACAGTGGAGGGGATGAAGCTGAGAATCAAATCAACAATTTGGAACATAAGGAAGAAAAAAACATTCAATCAGAACAGCAAAAAAAAAAAAAAAAAGAATTAAAAAAAATGAGAATAGGGTAAGGAGCTTCTGGGACATCTTCAAACATACCAATATCCAAATTATAGGGGTGCCAGAAGGAAAAGAGAAAAAGCAAGAAATTGAAAATTTATTTGAAAAAAAAAAAATGACAGAAAGCTTCCCTAATTTGGTGAAGGAAATAAACATACAAATCCAGGAAGCACAGAGAGTCCCAAACAAGATGGACCCAAAGAAGCCCACACCAAGATACAGCATAATTAAAATGCTAAAGGTTAAAGATAATGAGAGAATCTTAAAAGCAGCAAGAGAAAAGCAGAAAGTTACCTACAGGGGAGTTTCCATAAGACTGTCAGCTGATTTCTCAAAAGAAACTTTTGCAGGCTAGAAAGGAATGGCAAGAAATATTCAAAGTCATGAAAAGCAAAGACCTACAACCAAGATTGCTCTACCCAGGAAAATTATCATTTAGAATTGAAGGACAAATAAAGAGCTTTCCCAGACAAGTAAAAGCTGAAGGAGTTCATCATCACCAAACCAGTATTATATGAATTGTTACAGGGTCTTCTTTAAGAAGAAAAAAATATGAACAATAAAATGGCAATAAATCCACAACTACCAACAATTGAATCTAAAAAAACAAAACAAACAAGCAGAACAGAAACAGAATGATATATATATGGAGATCATTTGGAGGTTATCAGCTGGGAGGGGAAAGGGGATGAATGGGGGAAAGAGTGCAGGGATTAAGATCGAGGAAAAAATCAGGTAGGGAGGTAAGGACAAAAAGCACAGTATATTCAGTATTAAAAATGTAATACTTAGAAAGACAAAAAATCAATTTTAATTTCATAGATATTTACTATGTATCAAGTATTTCTCTAGCACTCAACTCACACTTAGACAGTCTACAAGAGTGTGTGTGTGGAAGGGCACTTGATCTACTTACTCGAATAAAAATTATAGCTGCCCATTTAGTCCCAAAGGCAGAAGTGAATAAAATAACATTATTATAAAATGCTGCTTTGGTACCATAGGAAAATCTGCAGTACAGACAGACTTGTACTAAAGGAATTAAGAAATTTATGAAGAAATACTCCAACGCGGCTGACATCATAGTAACTATGTGAGTTTGTCTTTCTGATATCCCCCCAAAACCAAGTTGTATTATGTCCCATGTTAAAGAAGAGCTTCTGTTTATCACTCCTATATATCACAATTTTTAAAATATTTCAAATAGAAGTATCTAAGTCAATTTGAAATACCAACTGGTATAGAGGCTTAAAACTTACTATTGACTCTAGAGATAGTATTAATTCTAACTTTTAAAACTTTCCTAAAGCAGAGGGTCAGTTTCATTGTTTTTCAACCATTACAAATAACAACGGGTAAAAAGAATACCACTCGATAGGATATGTTCCCATTCCTTCAATATGTATTGTCTGCCTCTGCCTCTCCCTCTTGTGTGTGCATGCGTGTGATGTTTCTACCTCCCCACCTCAGTCTGGGTCACTCAGTGGTTCTCTCCTTCTCTTGACCTGTCTTCTCTCCCATCAATAACTGGCCTCCAAACACTGATATTGACAGAGATAGAATTCTATCAGGCTGTAGAGTGTGGCAAAGTAGATTACAGTAAGTTACAAAATGAGAAAAAGAATCAGAAATTATCAATTATTTAAAAATAGATAAAATTAAAGCCATAAAATTTCAACTTCGTTTAATATGCCTAAATATATATACATACTATACATAAGACTTTAATAAACTTAGTAGAGTCAACCTAACAGATTTAGTTACAGGATTTTGAGCTAAATCTATCAGGGGAAAAATTAATACAGTTTAATACAGAGGTTATGGGCAAAGTCTTTGGAATCACTGCTCTGAGTTTGCATTCCAGCTCTGCACTGACTAACTACGATCTGGGGTAGGTTACTTACTCTCTCTTGGCCTATTAGCCTATGTCTGATGCTGCAGGAATGATGTGTCATAATGCTTGTAAGACACTTAGCATATTGCCTAGCACACAGTGAAGGCTCAACACATATTACATCTAAAACATCAGATGCAGTGAACCACTTTCATTCTGTCTAGCATCTGAACTTACCTTCTTAAGTTTGGGGAATTCCCCATTTTATGATTTCAGAAGGGCAAATAGCTCTCCACATCTTAAAAGAACTTTCCCCTCACTTTATGATTTCAAATGGTCAAATACTTTTCCACATGTCCTATACATGGGCTCTGTCAAACACACATGCCCAGCCCAGACTAGAAATGGGCAACTAGTGAGTGGGAAAAGTGGAGACCAGAAGGAACTCTCACTACTACTGGAATAATTGCAGCTAGGTCAAGTCCAGGGCAAAGGTGACAGCATTTAGAGTCATCCAGAGTTAGTGTCACTGGGACAGGCTGTGGTGTCTGTCTGTCTCTAGTTGGTGCTGGCTTATTCATGGGAATCATTGTGCAATGTGGTTTGAGGCACTATTTCTGGCTGCTTAGTCCTAAATCTGGTTCTCTAACCCTTGCAACAATTTGATAAACCACTGAGCTCTACCTAATATCCTTTTAAAATATATGATACTTTTGAATTGGTTTTTACTGCCACCAAGAATTCTGACTGACTCATCAGGCAGGGGTAATCTTTATTCTCACCTGCCCCACTGCCACAGGGAAAAAAAGATTATTTTTAATCTCTCCAAAGAAACACAAAAGTCTTGTTCACATTCAACCAATGGATTTATCCTGTGAAGTCTTGGAAAACTTGTTTTTATAAATTTTGAATCATTTTCCTAATTTAGAATATGAGAAATGTGTAACCAATTTTAATGTATTTCAAAGGAAAAGAGTAAAAGAAAAGAGATGACACAGGAAAACACCTATACCCATGGAGTAACTACCACTGAAGTAACAGAAATTACTCCAACATGCCTGTTAACTACCCTCCTCAGCTTTCTTGCCAGCAGGAGCTTTCACTTGAGGTTCTATAACCAAGAAATTCCCTCTGCCTCTTGAGGGTCATTTTAAGCTAAAAAAAAAATTAATTATTAACAAAAAGACTTAAATATTCCTTTTTTGTTTTAACAAATAACTCAGTAAAGAATCCATATAACAAAACTACTCAATTTTCTGTTAAAACAGTACATAGTAAGTCCATGCCTCCTTACCATAGGTTAATTTTTCAAAAAACACACACTCCTCTTCCTCTGCTAGATTTCTCTGCAGAGCTACTTTATAGTTCAGTATTGCTTTTTTCCACTATCTAGAATGTTAAAGCTCAAATCCGTTAATATTTATTTATATGAATTTATCAATATAAATGTGATACAAAGTTTATGGGGACGGTGAAACTGGAGCATTAAATGTGTTCTTTCCCAAATCTCAGGAGCAAGTCACCATACAGAGTTGAAACTGTTTTAATGAATAAAAGAACGATCTAAACAAAACCAAACATACCTTAAAAACAAAAGTTATAGTCTTTTCAGATTAAAATTTAAAGAAAAAAAATCAAGTACTGGAAATGTATACTGTTGTCTAATATCCACCTAACATTAAAAATATAGTAAAAAAAAAAAAAAAAAAAAAAACCCTGAATTTTGGCAGAGATTGTGTAGGGAAAACATCCATAGAATTTTAGGGTTCCTGAAATCATGCATTAGAGCTATGCTGTAAGACAGAAGTGGTTCGGGCCTTGAGAGTTAGCAACTCACCCAAGGAGCTTATCTTCTGATTTCTAGCTAGGTGACGTCATTAAAACATCTTCAGCTCATTCTTCAAATTAAGCCAAAATAAAGTTAATTGAACACCATGATATTAATTCTTGCATTTAAAATAACAAAAAATTGTAAACTCAAGGCAAGTGATTTCAAAATTCAACTGTTAATACTCTTTAATATAAATAAAAATCTGATTTATGTTAATTTATAAATACTGTGGACTTATCAATGTAGACAGAATCTTTGAAAAAAGTAAAACTTTTTAAGGTGTTCATAAGTTCATGTCTATGTAATTCCCAAAATGTGTTAAAAAGTAAAATCATTTTTGCCTGTATGCTATTGGCTATTTAATTAATCACCAGTTATAATTTATTGGTTGTTATTTACTGCATGCCCTTAGAACATAACTTATACCTAAAAACCATCAATTTAAATGTATGCCATTTAACAACAACAAAAAAAAATTCTGGTCATAATCTATCTGGCCTAAAAGGACATAATCCCTCATGGAAAAGTTCCTTTGCATTTGGTTACCTTATACAAAACATAGGAGCTTTCTACTCAGGGGAGAAGAAAAAGTTCACACAAAATCTAGTCTTTAAATGAGGCTTGGCCAAGTCAGCCTTACAAATTAGCTATATCCGCATTTTGTAAGAAGCCTATAAGCAGCAGGGCTAAAAAGGACCTAAGGCTAGCTCTGGATCAGTACTTTATTATGAAGAGTAATTTATGCTATGAAACAACAACAGTAACAGCCAAAACCTTAATAAAAAGAAAAAACCCTAATGACTCCTATCAAAATAAGGTGTAAGAACAAAAAGTACATAAAACCCAAAAGAGAATAGCGAGAGAGTATGTGTATAAAGAGGCAAAAGGTTTACAGCAAGTACAACAACTCCAAGGCTGCTATTGGAGTACTGCTATTTCCCCTCCTTCAAAACTGGCCAACACAGATAACATGTTTACAGACAGCAACATCTAGAATAGTGTTACAAAGCAATGGGAGTTGTCAGACCAAATAAAACACGCCCATTCCTGGTTTGGACTGACTAGAGGAAGGGTATAGACAAAAATTACTAAGGAGGGAATAGGTATAAGGAAAAACAGTAACAGAAAAGCCTCAAATATTTACTGAGCTATTTCTTATTCTATATTTCTAGGTTACACATACTCTTTCATTTAACTAATGACAAACTTTATAACTACTTATTATGCCCATTTTATGTGTAGAAAAAACTGAGGTTTACAGAATTTTAGAGAGTAAGTGGTGCAACCGGGGCTCTAACAAGGACACAAAGCACTTTACCACTGCTTCCACGGAATTCAACAACTGACCTACCCTTTCTCCATCCACCACTATAAATCCACCAGAACAGATCTTTAATAAAAATAAAATTTTAATTCTTTAAGTAATAACATGTTTCTAATCGAATGTCTAGAAAATATAATGAATGTACTAAAATTCACTTTTTTATTGCTTTTATAATTAATATTTTAATGAACACCTTGTACATATAAATCTCTGCGCACAATTTTAATCCTTTTATAAAGTATTATAAGCAGAATTCTGGGTCAGAGTTGTGAATACATTCTGCCAGAACATCTGATTTTAATATTACTAAAATGATGAAAGGATGATGGTTCCTTGAAAGAAACAACCATGCCTCATATTCTCCCTTGTATTCGTAACACCAAGGCACATGCACAAGTGTTCAGTGACTGCTAAATGAAGATTTCTCTTCCCTCAGCATAGGGTCTGAAGGGTCTAATTAAATAGAATGAAATTCTCCCCAGTTAGAAGACAACAATCATGCCAAATACGAAATTCATTAATGGGCTACATAAAACTTTTTAGGGCAGAAGAGCATAAATACTTGACACTGCCATTCAATATATTTCCCGATGTTCAAAAGAGTTTGGATATCTTATATTTAAAGAATATAGTATTTTAGGGATACAACAAACTGAAGACATTATTTCTCTCAGTGTAAATTGCTGTCTAAATGCCATAATCTATTATTGCCTATGGAGCTCATTTAAGAACATGTTCATATATAAAATTCAAAGAGCTAAATATTTATTTTTTTAAGATTTTATTTTTAGAGAGAGGGCAAGGGAGGAAGAAGAGAGGAAGGGAAACATCTATAGGCTGCATCTCATACACACTCGACCAGGAACCTAACCCACAATCCAAGCATGTGCCCTGACCGGGAATGGAACCAGTGACCTTTTTGGTTTGCAGGAGGATCCCCAACCAAATGAGCCAACTGGTCACGGCAAAGAGCTAAATATTTTTTTAATTGTATTTTATTGCTTATGCTGTTACAATTGTCCAAATTTTTCACTCTTCATCCCCCCCCAAACCCCCACTCCTTCAGGCAATTGCCATTCATTGTCCATGTCCATGTGTCATGCATATACGTTCTCTGGCTATTCTATTCCGTATGCTGTATTTTACAGCCCCATGACTATTCTGTAACTATCAATTTGTACTTTTCAATCCCTTCACCTTGTTCACCCATCTCCTTCCATAGTTTTAATATTCTCCTTTCACACTTCAATAATACTGGCTTGCTGGTAGTAAACTCCTTTAGCTTTTTCTTGTCTGGGAAGCTCTTTATCTGCCCTTCCATTCTAAATGATAGCTTTGCTGGATAGAGTAATCTTGGATGTAGGTCTTTGCTCTTCATCACTTTGAATATTTCTTGCTGGTCCCTTCTTGCCTGCAAAGATTCTTTTGAGAAATCAGCTGACAGTCTTATAAGAGCTCCCTTGTGGTAACTAACCACTTTTCTCTTGTTGCTTTTAAGCTTCTCTCTTTATCCTCAACATTTGGTATTTTAATTATGATGTGTCTTGGTGTGGGCCTCTTTTGGGTTCACCTTGTTTGGGACTCTGTGCTTCCTGAACTTACATGTCTATTATCCTTGCCAAGTTAGAGAAGTTTTCTGTCATTATTTTTTCAAATAGGTTTCCAATTTCTTGCTCTCTCTCCTCCTTCCAGCACATCCATGATGCAAATGTTGGAACACTTAAAGTTGTCTCCGAGGCTTCTTATACTATCGTCATTTGTTTGGATTTTTTTTCTTCTTGCTCTTCTGTTTGCTTGTTTTTTGCTTCCTTATGTGCCAAATTGCTGGTGTGATTCTCAGCTTTATCCACTCTTCTGTTGATTCCCTGTAAATTGTTCTTTATTTCCATTAGTATATCCTTCATTTTCAACCGAATCTTTTTCATGCTCTTGAGGTCCTCACTAAGTCCCTTGAGCATCTTTATAACCAATGTTTTGAACTCTGCATCTAGTGGATTGCTTGTCTCCATTTTGTTTAGTTCTTTTTCTGGAGTTTTGTTCTGTTGTTATACTTGTGCCATATTTCGTTTCTTCATTTTGGCAGCTTCCCTGTGTTTGTTCCTATATATTAGGTAGAGCTGCTATGTCTTTCAGGCTTGATAAGTGTAGCCTAATGTAGTAGGCATCCTATAGGGTCCAGTGGCACAGCCTCCCCTATCACCCAAGCTGGGTCCCCAAGATGCACCCACTGGGAAGGCTGTGTATAACCTCCTCTTGTAGTTGAGCCTTGAATGCTGTTGGCACATGCAAGGTCAGTCACCTCCTGTGTTCTGTCTGGGGTCACACACCATAAGCTACAAAGAGATCTGTGGATGGCTGACACTTGTGCTGGGCTTGGAGGTGCACAGGAGTGGCCATGTTGTGTACCAGCTGCTGCTAGTGCTGGGCCTGGGGCAACTTAGCAAGAAGTATGGGGCTTACTGAAGCCAACTGTTGCTTGAGAGAATTTAGGAAAATCTGAAGCATGGGCCAAGACAAGGCATTCATATGGAAAAGTCACTGGAAATAGCTTGGGTGAGCCTGAAAGTTGGGTGGGCCTGCAAGGCAGGGCCTCAAGGAATCACCAGAGTGGGATAAACAGTGTGAGCCAGGTTGACAGAGTCTCAGATATGGTGCCCACCTGTCGGCTCTGTGGCTGTGTGGGAAGGGCTTAGAAAAGAAACAATGGCCTCTGCCAGCAGTTCTGTCTGGGGAAAAGCTGGCCCTAGCTCTCACCCTGATGCCAGACAATCCAGTTCCTCCCTATATCTCTCCGATACCTTCAATCTGCTGCCTCAGCACTGGAGCTCAGAGCGAGTGAATCTGTGTAAGTTGGTGTGGGGGCCTTTTAAGATGAACTGCCGGGGATTCCAGCAGTTTCTGTCTTCCAAAGCCTCAATCCCTGCTTGTTTTTTACAGCCAAAAATTATGGGGACTTACCTTCCTGGCACTGGAACCCTGTGTGAAGCTGGGACCCCTTGCTCCTGAGATATCCCTCCCAATTTTTATCTGCTACACATGGGTGTGGGGCCAACCTGTAACACATCTCTATCCCTCCTACCAGTCTTGATGTGGTTTTGTCTTTAAATCCATAATTGTAGGACTTCCATTCAGCTTAATTTTTGACAGTTCTGACTGATGGTTGTTCTATAGTTTAGCTGTAATTCTGATGTAGTTGTGTAAGGAGGCAAGCCATATTTACCTATGCCACCATCTTGACCAGAAGTTATTTTAATAATAGCTACATTTGTCATTTTACTTAATACTTTTCTATCAAAAACCATCATCTAGTATAATCTGGTTCTAATGCTATCACAGAAGGCAATGTTCCCATAAAGATGAAAAGGGTAAACCACAAAACAATGTGCCAGCCATTAAAATTGTATTTCAGATATATTAATTTAATCCTCACATTTCATGGTAGCTATTACTATGATCTCCTTTACAGGTAAAGAAACTGAAGCACAGAGAGTCTAAGAAACTTACTAGTTTTTTCGAACCCAGACATTCTGGTCTCACCCCAACTCACTACATAAAACTGACTCCCAGTAACAAGCAAAAAGCATTTAACAGTTTCTGGTACAGGTTTCAGTGGACATTGGTGATAAAGGACAGAGAAAATTCAATCAATAAATAATTATTCATTTAGCAAATAATTATTTATTACTTATTGTGGACCAAAAACTATCAGAATGTTCTCCAACTGTTCAGAAACACTAGGTCTAAGAAAGAAAGATCAAGACAGACCATATAATGTAGGTATCCAGTGTAGATAGAGAGATCTAATGCAACAGAATCAAACAGATTCGTTCCCGGATGTCATGGCACAGAAGGAGCAATTAACTCCACCTAGGGCACTCAGAGAAGTTGCACAGAGAAAGAAATACTTCAACTGCACCTTGAATAACAAACTTTTACAGAAGTTTTTAGGTAAGAGACCATCTCCCCAAATTACTTCCCATGGAAAGGCCAGGCTCTCACTGCTATGAAAACTGAGGTAATAGCACAGAACATGTCTGGAAACAGTGGCACCATCTTAGGTTGCTAGCGGGAGTGGGGAAGGGACCTACAGGGTTACAATAGATTTCAGGATTCAAACCCCTGCCAATACAATGGGAACCAGTGGAAAAAATTAAAAAAGGTGCCCATAAAGCAAGCCTAATTTTATAGCCAAAATAGCTATGTAATGGCCATTGTTTGTTTGGCATACGTGTATCTACATTCCTAATTAAAAAAAAAAAAAAAAACATTTAAAATATGATAAGAAATGTGGGGAAAGCAGGCCCCCAGTTAAGCATAAGTAACTTTGACTCTTTCCTGATACCTCACCTTAAAAAGTTAGTTGTTTTAGAAGTATAAAATCCATAAGGATACAGAGAATGGGGAAAGATCCAACAGCAAATGATAGAAGTCAACAATGTTTGGGAAGCTAGAAAGGGAGAAAAGTGACAACTAACATAACAAGACAAAGAAAAGTGAAACCTAAACCTGACATGAAGAAGCCATCAAGAAGCAAGGTGACAGACAGAAAGGAAAATACGTCATTGTGGCCAAGGGCTCAGGAGAATGGGCAGTTGGAGTTTAATAGATACAAGAGTTTCAGTTTGGGATGATGTGAAAGTTCTGGAGACTGATGGATAGTGAGTAGTGGTTATACAACAGTGTGAATCTATTTAATGCCACTGAATTGTACACTTTAAAATGATTACAATGGTTAATTTTATGTTATGTATATTTAACCATATTGCCACAAAAAAAAAATTTTTTTTTTAAAGCAGCAGCAGCAGCAAGCTGACCTGTCCTGGAGAGATCTGGGTACTAGAAGCATGATGAAGACAAAAATGCAGGAAGGGTCTGGAAACCCGGAGACTGAGTGAAAATTCATTTTAGTGGCCTTACGCTGATAACCAATATTATGCTCATCTCTGATGAAAGTCTAGAGATGCAGCTCTTAAGAGAGTGGACCAGAGACCCTGATCTTAGGAACACAAATCACAAATGAAAGAAAACAAGACAAAATGCCTCACTAAAAAACAGGAAGAATTATGCGAAAGTCTGCACTCTAAACAGGATCCAGAGGCAGGAAAGAAAAAAATGGATTACCTGATTGTGTCCAATAATACTGAAAAGCATTTTAGATTTGTCAGAGAAGTACAAATGAATTAATCAGCAGCAGAAAGTACATAAAATTTTAAACTCAAATAATTATTTAGGAAAACAATGAGCCAGACAAAAAACTGCAATCATAGTAAATTTTGTGACTCAGCTATAAAAAATTTGTATAGCCATAATTTAATAGTAAATAAAGAATTTACCCCCAAATCTGGTATCCTATAAAAAGAAGATGAGAGAAAGGGAATCATTTGTAAATGTTTGCAGGTGCTACAGAGACTAAGGTTACTAATCCTCACTTTTCTTAGAAGGAAGTCAGTATCTTCTATCTAAAAGGAAAAGCCAACAAATAGCAGAACTGAGAAAAATAAAGGCACATACCAGAACAAAGAGCTAAAAACAAAAAAGAAAAAAAAATGAAGCTGAATGCCTCTAAAGATTGGAAATTGGAGGTAGGAAGAGAAAAGATGGGTAGCTGCTGTTTTTACAAGCCTTGAAATACTATCTGACTTTAATAATACATATGCACAAACATTCTTTTCCTTTTTATTTTTTAATACTCAACCAAGGACATTTTTCCATTGCTTTTAGAGAGAGGAAACAGAGAGAGAGTGAGAAAAACAGAGAAACATCGATGTGAGAAACACTGACTGGTTGCCTCTGTAGGCTCCCCACCGAGGAATGGAACCCACAACCTAGGTATGTGCCCGGACCAGGAATCAAACCTGCAACCTTTCAGTGTATAGAACACTCCAGCTGACTCAGCCACACCAGCCAAAGCCAAATATTTTATTTTTAAAATAAACACAAATTTAAAGAGGTAAAGCAGATTTTGTCATGATGTTAGAAAGCTCTAAAATTGGCCCTGATTGGTGTGGCTCAGTGGGTTGGGCAACATCCTGCAGACCAAAAGATCATCGGTTCAATTCCAAGCCAGGGCACATGCCTGGGTTGCAGGCTAGGACCCTAGCTGAGGGCATGCAAGAGGCAACCAATAGATATTTCTCTCTCACACTGACATTTCTCTTCCTTTCTTTCTTCCCTCCATTCCCCCTCTCTAAAAATAAATAAAATCTTTTTAAAAAAAGATCTAAAATTGTCAAAATTGAGCATATATCATTTTTTCCAAACAGTTATACTGATTCTGTCAAATAGAATTTTCAGTAGTATTGAGGTCAACAGTACTATTTTTTTTTCTACTCCTCACCCAAGGATAAGATTTTTTCACTGATTTTTGGGGAGGAGGGAAAGAGGAGGACAAGAAGTATGGAGGGATGAGAAACATGGACAGACTGCCTGTGCCCCAACTGATCGAACCTGCAACCTAGGTATATGCCCTGACCAGAATTGAACCCACAACCTTTCGGAGTACAGGATGACACTTCAACCAACTGAACCACCTGGCCATGGCCTAACTACTTTTCTTATAATACAACTCATGAACTGATACAGTATGCAATTCAAAGGAGAAATACAATTCTAAAGCCTAACTGTTTAAAAACCACTCCATAAACACAGTATTTTATTTATTCCTTTCCTCCTAAGAACATGTGTTTGGATGTATTTATATAAAAGCTTATATTATTTGTAACTCTTGGGTCAAATCTAAATTTTGACATTTTGAATGACTTGCATTTGTAAGCACTAGTGATGGTAGAGTTGAACTTATTACAGTTTAAATGTCAAACTATACAAATGGAAAAACTGAAAAGTTACTCCTTGGAAAAATACAAAATACACAAAACAGGAAACAATCTTATCTGCAAGAATTATAGCAACCTGCAACTTTTTAAAAGTCACATTCTTGTGGGAAAAATTCACCAACTAAATATAATCTAACATATTTCTTCTACAGTCAAAACCAAGAACCCCATTCCAGGAAAAAAACAAACAAACAAACTTCAAAGTACAAGATTAAAAAAAACATGAGCAACTACATCAGAATCTATTGAAATTTTTAAAAAATTAATGTTCTTTTCATATAAAAACTATGAGACTTAGGCCCTGGTGGGGTAGCTCAGTTGGTTAGAGCATCACCCTGATATGCCAAGGTTGTGAGTTCACTCCTTGGTCAGGGCACATACAAGAATCCACCAGTGAATGCATAATGAGTAGAACAGTAACTCAGTGTTTCTCTCTCTCTCTCTCTCTTTCTTTCTCTCTCTCTCTCTCAAATAAAAACAAAAAACAAAACAAAAACAATGAGGCTTAGGTTTTTCAGCAGTACCAATCAATGCACTGCGCTGATTTACAAAATAAGTTACTCAATTTCATGTGTCAACCATGTAACAAATTTACAAATTAAACAACTATTAAAAGGCTTAAGAGCGTTAAAATTATATATGTTATTTTACACTGAACATCCACATAATGAAATGAGAAACAGAGTCAGAAATATATGCCAGGGACCAAGAGAAAGAAATGCATAGGAGGACACAAGTCCTGCACTCAGGGAGTCTGGAATTTAGAAGTTCAAGGAGAAAGGGTAAAAAGTGTGTAGTGGTAGGGATGCCAAGGTAAGGCATGAAGAAAGAACCATAAACAATATAAAACCATGAAATGACTGAGTACTAAACTACACAATATAAAGGATAATTATAAATTTAGATCAGAGGAAATAATTAGTGGGCTAAAAGAGGACGTAGTCATTGATCTGGGTGCACCTCAAAGAATTAGAAAAGCATTTGAAGAAATAAGGGACAGCCCTGGCTGGTGTAGCTCAGTGGATTGAGTGCGGGCCTGTGAACCAAAGAGTCGCTGGTTCGATTCCCAGTCAGGGCACATGCCTGGGTTGTAGACCAGGTCCCCAGTGGGGGCCATGTGAGAGGCAACCACACATTGATGTTTCTCTCCTTCTCTTTCTCCCTCACCTCCTCCCTCTCTAAAAATAAATAAATAAAATATTTTTTTAAAAAAAGAAATAAGGGACAAAGATCAATGCCATTCTCTTCCTCTAGATTTTGCTGTTTACCTAAATTTTTTTCTTAATGAAATGCAGGGGCAAATCTATGTAAAATCAAAAAAAGAAAGATAATCTGAATGAGAACTGACCCATAAAAGAAAAAATAAATGAAGTAGTAAACAGAGTTCCCCTAAACTTCAAAAAATGAAAAATAAAGGAAAAAAATGAACAACCATGTATCTTGTGTGTAAGTGTTCACCTTATTTTAATTAGCCTCATTCCATTATCTGAAGGAGAATAAAAAAGTAAAAAGTTTTGTTTAGCAACAAAACTACATTAAGGACAGCTAAGATTTCCTGATTCCCGGTCCTATAATCTATCCATTATTTTACATACTACTTTATTCAAGTATTTTGCACTGGACTTACTTCATCATCAACCTCAATCTTCCATAAAAACCAAAACACTGGGATGCTACAGCTAGTTTTAAAATGTCCATTTAAAGTATGCTGCAATACATAAGAGCCAAATGGATCTCATTTATTTAAACCACAAAATTTTTATGACCAGACTATGTGGCCTTTCCAGTAAATTGAGATGCTACTATTCCAGTGTGTTCTCTAGCCAACAGGCCATTCTAATAGTCAGAAGGAGAGAGGATGATGCTCAGGCAAATTTCAAAGCTAGTCATAGTTACAAGATTCATATATAAAACTTTTTAGTGTATTATCTAAATTACTTTGGTTGAATGATAATAACCACATAGATAGGGACTGAAATGCAAAGAAAAATACATACTTAATATATGTAAATGAAACATATAAAATAATCACATTCATGAACTGCACTAGTAATTATGCCCTATTAGTCAAAAACTTATAAACTTTCTCAGGAATTACAAGTAAATTACTTTTAACACCTAAATTCTTCCCTTCTCTAAATTAATAAGATCTTATTAGTTTTTCCACATTTACAGATGGGTATCTATGTTTATTAGTTATCTATGTTTATTAGTCTATGCCAAGCCAGATTAACAGTCATAATAAACTAGAAAACACTCATTGGTCCAGCATCTAGGAACAACGATATTCTTTCTCACTTCCTTCTGTTTTCCCACACCCAAAGGCATAAAGAGTCTCATGCTCTCCCATTACACCTGCAGCTGAAAACTCCCCTGAACAGTAAGTAGCCAAGACTTCCCTCCCCCTTCCACAAAGATCCAATACTGAATTAACTGATCCCAGTTACACAGTATACAGAAGGATGTAACTAAGTTCCTTCCAATATTTTTATGAGTCTATGTGTGGTTGATAGGAGCAAGGAGTTCTGAATGGAGGCACAAAAGAGTCAAAGACAACCTTCAGCCCTGTAAATCGGCAGTGGCAGAGTACAAAAAGCAATGCACCTGGAGTGGAAGAGCAGAGTCTCAATCCCAGCTCTGTCACCTTCTCAGTTGAGTGAACTTCTCCGACTAGCATTTCAACTTGCCGTGTTCGGCCTCCAAAAGCACATCTAGGAAACTACCTTAACTTAGCAGTCTTTGATTACTAGTCATGCTCTTGTTCTTTTGGGATATATTTTATTGATTATGCTATTACAGTTGTCCCAATAATTTCCCCTTTTCCCCACATCCACCTGGTACCCCACTTCTCTCCAGCAATCCCCCCCCCGCCCTAGTTCATGTCCATGGGTCATGCACTTAAGTTCTTTGGCTTCTCCACTTCCTATACTATTCTTAACATCCCCCCATCTATTTTGTACCTACCAATTAATGTTTCTTAACCCCTGCACCATTTCCCCCATTCTCCTGGTTCAGCCTCCCCACTGATAACCCTCCAAATGATCTCCATATATATCATTCTGTTTCTGTTCTAGTTGTTTGCTTTGTTTTGTTTTTTTTTAGATTCAGTTGTTGACAGTTGTGAGTCTGTCATTTTACTGTTTGTACTTTTGATCTTTTTCTTAAATAAGTCCCTTTAACATTTCATATAATAAGGGCATGGTAATGATGAACTCCTTTAGCTTTACCTTGTCTGGGAAGCCCTTAATATGTCCTTGTATTCTAAAAAATTCCAGCTTTGCTGGATAGAGTAATCTAGGTTGTAGGTCCTTGCTTTTCACCACTTTGAATACTTCTTGCCTGCAAAGTTTCTTTTGAGAAATCAGCTGACAGTCTTACAGCACTCTTTTATAGGTAACTCTGCTTTTCTCTTGCTGCTTTTAAGCTTCTCTCTTTATCTTTAACCTTTGGCGTTTTAATTATGATGTGTCTTGGTGTAGTCCTCTTTGGGTTCATCTTGTTTTGGACTCTGTGCTTCCTGTACTTATGTGTCTATTTCCTTCACCAAATTAGGGAAATTTTCTTTCAGTATTTTTTCAAATAAGTTTTCAATTTCTTTCTCTTCCTTTTCTCCTTCTGGTATCCCTACGAATCAGAAGTTGGCACATTTGGAGATGTCCCAGAGTATCCTTATTCTCTCATTTTTTTGAATTCTTATTTCTTCATTCTCTTCTGGTTGTTCATTTCTTCCTTATGTTCCAAATCATTGATTTGAACCCCAGCTTTCCTTCACTGTTGGTTCCATGTGGGTTTATCTTTATTCCACTTAGTGTAGCCTTCATTTCTTCCTTTACACTTTTGCCATACTCAATTGAGTTCTCCGAGCATCCTGATCACCATTGTTTTGGACTCTGCATCTGATAGGTTGGCTATCTCCATTTCACTTAGCTCTTTTTCTAGGGTTTTGTTCTGTTCTTTCATTTGGACCACATTTCTTTGTCTCCTAGATTTGGTAGCCTCCCTGTGTTTGTTTCTGTGTATTAGGCAGAGCTATTTTGACTCCCTGTCTTAGCGCACCTGTTAAGTTGTATGGGGCAGAACCTTAGGTATTTGCCAGGGAGAGGCAACCTGCTTCTACCCTTTGTGGCTCTGTATGTGGGGGAGGAGTCGGAGAGGTGACAATGCCACTGTCTGGCTGCTGGAGGCTTGCTCTGAACTCGCCCCATTTCCAGTCCCCTTCCTATATGTAACTGGCACCTCTCAAGCTCCTGCCCTCACGATGGTTCCCTGAGTAGGTGGGTTTGCACATGTTTTAGGACCATAAGAGCCCTTTAAACATACTCTTCCCAAGAAACTAGCAGTTTCTTCCACTGCCCTGACCCCCATTGGTTTTTACAGCCAGAAGTTAAAAGGCTTTATTTTCCTAGCGCTGGCTGTGTGGTCTGGCCTGGGGCTGGGATCACTTGCTCCCAAGGTGTCTCTCCTGATTTTTATCCACCATGTGTGAATGTGGGACTGCCTGTTTCACCGGCCACCGCTGCCGCCTCACCACCACTACCACACCGCATTCTCTCTACCCTAGCTCCTGGTGTCCTCCCCTGTTACCCATCTGGATGGATATGGCTTTAAATCCTTGGCTGGTGGACTTCCAGAGTTTGATTTTCTGGCAGGTCTGGGTGTTTTTTGTTTTGAAGTTAGTTATTTTCCTTCTTATGGCTGTGCAAAGAGGCAAAGCGTGTCTACCTGCATCTCCATGCGGACTGGAAGTCCAGCCATGCTCTTAATCACTCCACTAAGCAGCCATATAGTATTAATGGATGGATTGTTCTCTCTACTTACCTTCTTCAGATATATTATGTGATTTTTAGCACACATCTTCCTGATTATGTCTGTCTTGGATTAACATTTTAAATTATATTACCTGAGCCTATCAACAAGGAAACAATTATAGTGGTCATCAAAAGCAAACTGGATTATCAATCACATTCAGAAAATCAATAATGAATAATAAATTTCAGTAAAGTACTTCATTAGCCATTCAGAAATTTATTATTTTTTTATTCTCTAAAAATGTATCAATTCCCATGCTCCCAGGCACACACACAACATGCACTATTATGTTTTAAATTATTAATCTGAAACAATGGTCAAGGATTCGACTAAATATTTCAACCAACAAAATATGCCCTAATGGACAGTTAGTTACCATTTAACTTTAGTTATATTTTACTGATAATCATAAAACATGCTATATAAATTTCTATAGCTCACCAAAAATCATATCACCCAATTTTTTCCTTCCTACCAGCACAAAATTTTATGTAATAGTTTAATAAATATTAACATTTATTAAACAGTCTCCTCAAACATATTTAAGTTACTAATATCAGTACTTTCCCAATTTGTTAGCATTCTGAAATACTGAATAAATTAGAAAGAAGTTAATTATAACTTTTTGAAAGCTCTAGGATCAAACTGATATAGAACCCAATTAAAACAACAAAATCAAATCTGTTCTTTGGAGATATAGAACAAAAATGAGACTTCTGGCAATCTTATTAACATTAAGACAATAAACTAAACTTTGAAACAATTCCCAGATGTGTTAATGCTAAAAGTGATTCTTCTCCTTGAAGAGAAATTTAGGCAAAATAAGCATTTTGTTAAAAGCCAACTCGAACAGTATTAAAGTGAAAATAAAAGACATCTGAAGACAACTTTACTGTCCCATAATTTTGTAAACCACTAGGAAAAAGATTTAAGCTTAAAGTAGTATAAAAACATTAATTAAAAAAATATGAAAATAAAAATAAGAAAAATTAATAAAACACTTATGGCAGAGAAGGGAGAGTGGGACTCTAATTAACCTAAGATGAAAATAACAGAAAAAACATCAAGGAACTCATGTGCAGAAACATTTTTGGAATTTGCATCAAAAATTAATCAGACAGAGTAACCATAATAAAATGAGGTCCCATCTACTATGTTAAAGCATAAGGAGTTTGTATCATTTTTTCCATGCACACTCAGTGAAGACTTTTCCTCCACCGTAAAAACACAAAAGGTTTTTGTTGGTGCAATTTACTACGCCTATTCTCAGCCCTAGGATATTTTTGTACCCAATCTCAAATTGGAAATGGGATGCTATCTGTCCTCAAAATGTCGAGTTATTGGCAGAAACAGAGCTCCATGTCTAACAGAACTTTTATGCTCCACTAGAAGTCTTTTAAGTGGTATTCTTGTTTAGATTTAACTAAGACCACCTGCATTTTAAAATATAAATTAAAACTTATGGGACACATTGTTCACTGACATAACCTATCTGAATGTCTCCGGAGTATGAAATACAGTCAGTACTTACTTTTCCCTAAACAGATTAATTCATATTATGTATATCCTTCATTTTATGGAATTAGTTTTCCAAGGTTAACTACACAGTGAATCCTACTTTCCCACTACTGTAAAAGCAGAGAAATATCCCCACAGAAATAGATTCCTAAAACATTTAACGTATTTTCAAGAGTGGGTAATGCAGAGCTACTCAAGTCTCTTTTAACACATTTCTTTTCTGCCCACATTAATTACTTCTATGGCAGTTCCCAACTTAACAATGGTACATTCCAAAAATGATTTGTTGGTGTGTTGCTTTGGAGTCATGAATGCCTTTTTGCTCCAAAGAACACCGTTATAAATGGTAGTTAGGTGATACAGTACAGTACTGTACTACAGGTACATTATAGGATACTGTGACCTAGCAACCACCACTATGTATTTCATTATTTATATTTTGTCTCATTCATTAAATAGAGGGAAGGGATTATGGCTGAACCATGGTATGTAATGATTTAGTGATTTCTTTTTAGTACTGCAATTTCTAAAGAAGTGTATTTAATTGAAAAAGTTTAATCTTAAATTGGGGCCAACCACCTAAATTCAGATTAAAAATAAGGTATCAAAAAATGTGTTCTTAGATATTCTTTAAAATGAATTTTATAATGCAAAGAACAACAACGTACTATTACGAGTAATTCACAGAAAATTATAGAACCATTTTATTGCCATAAATTCTAAGAAATTCTAAAATATGTTCAGATGTCAGGAACAAATTTTCTTTTTTTATTTATTGATTTGAGAGAGAGAAAGGAAGGAAGGGAGGGAGGGAGAGAGGCAGAGAGAGAAAGAGAGAGACACAGAGAGACAGACAGACAGACAGACAGACACTGATTTGTTGTTCCACATATTTATGCATTCACTGGTTGATTACTGTATGTGCCCACAACCTTGGCTTACTGGGATGACACTCTAAGCCACTGAATACCCAGCCAGGGTCAAATTTTCATTTTAAGGGGGAGGGCTGGGGCAGTGGGATGGGAGTAAAAGACAGAAAACTGTACAAGAACAACTATTAAAATAAATTTTTAAAAAATTTCATTTTAAGGATAACAAAAGATAGAAGTAAACTATTAATATACTCATTTTCCCACTAAAAGTAAAAAAGAAAAAAAATGACCAGTGTTGATCCTTACCCTGACATATGACTCGGTGACAAAAACTATGCAAAACTATTCCTCAAAATTATCCTATCCCTATAAAGACATATACAATCAAGTTTCCTCAAAGTAACATTAAAAGGAGGAGAGAAAATGCTTTCTCTTTAGAGAAACTAATTGTGTATCTGTGTCCATATATGGTGGCCTAATTCATGTTTATGGGGCTGGCTCTAAAAATTTCATTTACTGAATTATTATTATTGAATTAACTAGCCCTGCTAAGTCTCAATCATAAAAATAAGAACATGACCACAAGGATGTTCTAATAGTTAGTTATTTGAAAATCAGGAATGTACTTTCCCCATCATGCCACACATGCCTTTTCCACACTTTCATTTACTCATTTCAGACAAAACTTGCAAACACATCAAGAAAGTATTTTATCAATTCCTATATGATGATAAATGTGAACTGGCTAAATCCAAATATATGAGAGTCACCAGAATGCAGAAACTTCTTGGCATGTATTAATAGACAGTATGTTGTATGAAGTGTTATGGGGCACTGCGGAGTGGGGACCCCGTTAACTGATATGCAAGTTTTCGCAAACCTTTCCCTGAATTTTTAACAGCACCACACACACCTTTTTGAAACTCCTACCTCCCCCCCAAGACTTCTAGGACCTCATCACTCTCTCCTGGTTTTCACTGGTCTGATCACTCACTAGCTTGCCTCTCTTTTCACAGCAGGTTCCTCTTCTCCTAGCACACCTACATGTTTCCCAAAGTATGGCATGCATGCCTTCAGGTGGCACATATATAATAATGCATCATGTTGTGAGAAAATTGGCATGTCAAGCCCTCAAACTTTGTATTTCGTTTTTTTTTTTATTCTTTTTTTTTTTTTTTAAACTGAGTGGACTCAGGCTCAGGAGTTAGCAGGCAACAGTGTCTAGCTAAAATTCAATACTATTATGGTTGTTATCACTTTAATTTTCCATTCCAACTATTTAAAGCAAGTGATTTTAGTTTGCAATTTATAGTACCATATAAAGTGCCTCTTTAAAACAAACATACTCAAGTAAAAGAGTCATTTAAACAAAGATTCTGCATTTTGGAGTGGTCCTCAAAGAACAGATGTGTCAGAAACATTGCTCTGACCCAAACTGTGGCTGGTTTTAAACTCAGTTCTTTCTCTACATTTCTCACTTATGTGATAAACCCAAATTCCCAGCTAAGCTCCAGATTTCAATACAGCACATGCAATTCAACACCTCCAAACGAAACCCATTCTCTTCTGGATCACCCCATACCTCCACCACTTCCATCCTCATCATCAAAAGCTAGTCAAATTCTCCTTTACCATCACCTACACACTCTGAAAAGCTAGGCATTATCTTTGACTCATCCCTCTCTATTCCCTGCTTCTTTCTTTCTTTCTTTCTTTCTTTCTTTATTTATTTATTTATTTGTATATTATTCTAGCAGTTACTAATTCATTAATTCCACCATTCATTCATTCATTCCACAAACACCTGTTGCGTTCCTACTGCATATGAATAAAACTGTGTCATTCTAGAAAACCATTTCTTTAAAAACTTCATAATCTATGTGAAAAGATACATAGCCTTATGGATCCTTTCTCCAAAAATGGGGGTGTGGGGCAGGAACAGGAGGAGGATGTAAGATGGGACAAGCATCCTAATTTCAGGATCTCATTATGTCCACCTGGCCTCTAAACTGACCTTCGTGAAGGTCGTTGTCCAATACATTAAATATACCTTATATACAGTGTGGCTAGAATAATATTTCTGAAAAGTTACCTTTACTAAATTACTCTTCTATTTGACAATCTTTAATGGCTCTCTATTGTCTACAGTAAGAGTTGACTACTCTTACAGCTTTACAGGGACTTCTATAATCTAGCTACAATTCTACGAGTATAAAAAATTTTAAATAGTATTATCACAAGTCAAATATTAGTGTTTTATCAGAAAGTTAAATGTAAGTCAAAACTCATTAAGATTCAAAAATCTGGCATTCTATTAAGAATCCTCTTGGGCATTGTTTGTCAATACTACTAAAATTCAGGTTTTTATTACTCCATTTTTTAAAGACTCCATTCTAGAGCACTATATAAAGAACCTAGGTTGTGTCAAGCCACAGTCTGGCTAATCAAAAGGTATTAACAGATATATCCATACAAGTATATACTTCTATTGAAACAGAGACATGGGAAAATAATTAATGGGATTTCTTGGTATAAAGTTAATATTAGCAGGTAAGCACCAGGCTTCCAGGCACAAAATAAAATAAGCTGAGTATGTTCAACATATAGTTTTTGCTCTAAGTTCCCATTGGTCTGAAGCAATTGCTATTTTTGTTCTATTGTATATCACCCAAAGGTTCTTGGTTCTATAATATTTATAAGGTCTTTACTTAGTGCTTATAAATGCCATTTCCTTTTAGTCACTTTTACCCAGGAGTATGTGTTCTTGGATTACAAAGACAAATGACACAAAAAGTTCCTGCTCACTAATGCTCTTCAGCTCCCAGGGAACATCCCAATGCCTAGGGTATTTACTGAGTCAAAACCTAGAAGCAACGGGCTAAGATGGGAGAACCAGATATTGTGAGGATTAAATGCCAGGTCAGCAGTTAAAGACCCTGGGAGTGACTCCTTAAATTTTGTGCCCTAGGTGCCTCCTTGTTTCACCCTAATCCTGGCCCAAAGTAGAGCCACAGATACTGCTAAACATCCTACAGTGCATAGGACAGTCTCCCATGACAATTACCTAGCCCAAAATGTCACTAGTGCTAAAGTTAAGAAACACTGGTAACAAAAGAACACTAAGTGAGAAAGAATCCCAACTCTGTAACTTATTAGCTAAGAGCCTTCAGCAAATCATATAACCTCTGGAATATAGTTTCCTTTTGTATAAATGGTTAACATGCTTATGTTGAAGGATTTAGGAGGATAACTGATACAGAAGCCTTTAGTCACTCTACAAATGTTACAAAAATCTTCTCTATCAAAGGTAGAGAGCTCTGGCTCTACCAAGACCATTTCCAAATAGAAAAGACACATGGTACTACAATTTATTTACTGCCTGAATCTCCCATCAAAGTCTCATAAGCAACTTGAAGGCAGGGTCCTTACCTTATCAGACTTTGTATAGTCAGCCTCTACAACAAAGTAAGTATTGGGTAAGTATCTTTTAAATGGGCAAATAAGCTCTTAGTATCTACCCACAACATCAAAGCAATTCACTGCATTGCATTGCATTGCATTGTAGAGAAATATCAAAGAATGTACAAAAACAATTTTGTCCTGGAGAAATTTTAAAATAGTAAGAGATGCACGACAATACAAAATCACACGTTTAACATAAGGAGACACTCAAAAACAGCTCATGGTTTTACAGGTAAAGCTCACATAACTAGCTGAGGTCACAAATGAATACCAATGAGATGCATACAAAAGTTAGAATTAAACAGATTTAAACAGAGGAGGCCTATTTTTATTAGTACAATCCTTCAGAGTACATGCAGCTAATATCTTGCAAAAGCAATGAAACAGTACACTTAAAGAACAAACATCAAAATGACAAGTGCTATCATTTGTCATGTTAGCAATACTCAGCTAAATTTCATAATTCAGATGATGATAGCATATTGTAATAGGCTGGAAGGCCATTTTAAGCAATTTTTTAAACTACATTAGATTTTAATGGAAGCTTATCAAATTCCTGACATCCACAATCCATTATCTTAAATGGCCTGAAACAGAGTAAGACCAAAAGGGATGATGCCCAAATGTCTGAATATTTTGCTGAAAGGCTGAGTTCAAGCATACCCAAAGTGTGTTAGAAGCAACTTTTTAAATGCACAAATATAACAATTATTTTAAACCAACAATTTTAGAAAAATAGTAGTTGCTAGCTAAAACTTATATAAATATGAATGTAAGTATGACCCTAAGTCTGCAAATATCAGCAGAGTTTTAAGATCCCTTTTTAAAGTAACAGTCTGTTTTGCTTGGTATCTTAATTTGCCTTTAGTTTCGAAACTAAACTTGCCAACACTATTCCTCTCAAAACCTCAGGAATTCCATTACTAGTTTTAAGCTAAATTAAAGGAAAAGAGACGCATTCACCCCATGGCAGAAGTATGCACAAAGTGTTTGTTGATGCTCAGAAATAGACTGAGAAACTTAGACATGTCTGAAGGACAGCGGCTGCATAATCAACTCTGTTCTGCTCCACCATGGAACTGAATAGAAAAAGAATTACTGCTACTACTTCAAGTGAGACCAGCAGAGATACCTTTAAACCAATGAGGTTATAATAGAACATTCTCTTTAAGTCAGAACCTCTGTGTATGTTTCACTTCAGGTAAGAATGGTTAGAGTACCCTTAAAAATATCCACATGGAACCAAGATTTTACTGTCCTCTCCTCCAAAAAACAATGCTTAAAATGCCCTCAACAGAGTCCACCCACTTGCCTACAAAAATTTTTTTAAAAAGAACAAGCTATAAAAGCTTAATACATAGATAGATGGTTGGTTGTCTTAACACTCAAAATCCTCTCTTCCATTCCATGTCCCTATTCTCAGACTCGATAAACATTCCTGATGGTTACAGACACTCACTCTTCACCCCTTCTCCACTACCTCCAACAAGCCCAAATTC
The DNA here is from genome assembly GCA_004027475.1 of Anoura caudifer. Taxonomy (NCBI): domain Eukaryota; kingdom Metazoa; phylum Chordata; class Mammalia; order Chiroptera; family Phyllostomidae; genus Anoura; species Anoura caudifer. The sequence goes on along the minus strand of PVKU01001667.1, from coordinate 71,970 downwards.
ATCTCAACTCACCTGAATCCCAGGTGTCAGGATCCTATGGATGGGACTACTAAACAGAGAAAGTTACCATGACAGAAAAGAAAGGAAAATCCCATCTTTCCATTTCCCTGGTCCCTCCTTTACCCTTCCCTAAGAAGAGTAGCAACAGCAGGCGGAAAAAACCACCTTAAGTTCATTAAATTGCTCTTTCTCATTTGCTACCCTTAACTCAGTTCACTGCTCCTTCTAGGCATTCTGCTCCTTGGGCTGATCACCCTACATAACTCTACTTAACTCTACTTCCCTGCCTCAGGTAATGGAAGTCACCATCAAGGTCCTAGATTTTGGGGAGGCGCAGTTCCCCAAGACAGGGACACAGCAGGATGAACTGAGTTTCCACCAGTGATACAAAGGGTGGTTCAAATACAATGCGGTATGATGGGTTACATCACTTTTATTGCCTGATCTAGTAAACTAAACACCTTTCTTATGTGACCTATTGGAAAAATAGGCTCCTAATTCCAAATTCCCCTTTTTGTCCTGATTTTCCCTTACCCTTAGCCAAAATCCTTTTTAAACAATTCACTTACAAGACAGAACCTACCTATATAAAAGTAAAATTACAGTAACTACTAGTAATCAAACCAATACACTTTTGACAAAGTGAACAAGTGAATACGAGTAGTTTGTACAACATGAGTGACCCATCCTTGCAAACACATAATGAATAAAAAATAAATCCAATACAATTACTGAGTCATTAAAAAGAATGAAACCTCAACCATTTGACAGCATGAATGGACCTAGAAGGTATTCTGCGAAGTCAGTCAGTCGGAGAAAGATAAATAGCATCTAATTTCACTTGTATGTGAAATCTAGAAAACAAAACAAACAAACAAAACTGAAATAGACTCATAGATACAGAGAACAAACCAATGGTTGCCAGAGGGAAGGAGACTTGGGGGAGTGAGTGAAAAAACTGAAGAGATTAAGAAGTACAAATTGAATGGGAGGGGGGTAGGGAGGGCTGGGGCAGTGGGCTGGAAAGGGAGCAAAAGACAGAAAACTGTACAGGAACAACAATTAAAATAAATTAAAAAAAGAAAAAAAGAAGTACAAATTGGTAGTTATAGAACAGTCATGGGGCTGTAAAGTGCAGCATAGGGAATATAGTCAATAATACTGTAATAACTATGTATGGTGTCAGGTGGGTACTAGAAATACCAGGGGAAACACTTTAAAGTATGTAATTATCTAACCGCTATTCTGTACACCTGAAACTAATATATAACACTACTGAATTTAAACTGTAATTGAAAAATAAAATAAATTCAGTTATAAACAGCACGTAACTAGCGATCATACTTTTACAAAAGTACCTTAGAAAACTAATATCTAACTTGAGAAATGAATACATCAAGAAAAACAATTTGGCAATATCTATCAAAATTGTTACTGCATGTATCTGTTGGCACAGAAATTTCACCTCTAAAATTTAAAGTACTGCTATATTTGCACAGATGTGAAATATGTATATAATACTTGTTGCCTCATTATTTATAAAAGCAAAAGATAGGAAACAAGCTTAATTTATAGTACATGCAATACAATGAATACTATGCAACCAATAAAAAGAGTGGATATGGTTATAAATGTAAGAAGAAAATTTGGTACCAATAGCAAATGCCTCAGGGGAGGGGACCTAGGAGACAAGGAGGTAAGGAAAAGAGACTTGCTTTTCATAATAAACCTATCTGTATCTTTAAAGTTTGGGTCATGTATACATATTACCCTTTTGTTAAAAGTAAATTAAAAACTGGTTAAAGAATTTAGACCATTTTCCCCAATCCTATGATACATCCATCATACATAGTTTTACTATCCTCATCTGCAGGTAACATTCATTAAGACTGAGAATCTAAGCTACTAGAAGTTACCAATAACCAAATATACTACAGTAGAGGGCTCATTTCCTCCTTAATGCAAAGAGGTACAACTATGGCAACTTTGCATCAATCAAAACTAAGTATAATAGGTGAAAAAATAGATGAAAAATTTGTCTTACCCAAAGCAACCCTTATTATAGAAATAAAATTGGATGTAATCTAATTTTGTCAGCACTCTAAAAACCATGCTCCGTCAAAAGGAAAAAACTATCTAGCTGGAATTTCCAGTTAGGGTCTAGATCTCAACGGTTACATGCACCAGAAATATTTTGTAAAGAACCTAAGAAGTATCAAAACCATTTGATTCCAAAAGGCAGTTCACGACAACAGAAAGGGGGCAGGGGCGGGGTGGGGGCCAAAGTCAAAGACAGTAAGTTTCAAACTCCAAAACAAACATTTTAAGACACCATTTTTCTAACAGAATTTTCCCCTTTAGCTCTTAAATTCCAAGCTTGAACAGAGCTGTCCTTCAGTAATAAAAACTCAAGAAGCTGAATGAAATAGTTCAAACTCTTTTTCAAGCTAATTTTTAAATGTTGCTATTTAATGAGATTTTGGTTTTCCTACTAGATAAAGAAATTAATGTAACAGCAGCTAATACTAAGCTGGTCCCCCCCCCCTTCTTCCTCTGATTCAAAAGTATTACAATCTGTTTGATTATAAAACCAGAAAAAAGAAATCCTGAAGAGGGGGAACACATAACATGGTAACATTTGGAAAGAGAAGCATGTTTATTTTGTAAAAAAAAAAACATCATTTCGTTGACTCTCATTATCAACATTGTGATTTGGCCATGTAAGCACACTGCTATATCACTATGAACAAATTTTAATTTTAAAAACTTAACAATGTATTTAAACAAAAAATTCAAACTATACAGCCCACAAGTTTGTTGTCATAATCAACTACAGTCTCATGCTAGAATATATCTCAGTAAATGAAAGATGCTGGCTGGCATATCAAAAAATCAGTACATTCCTTTGCCAGATTCAAACACTCAGACTAATGCCAAAAAGCAAACCAGCAAATAAAACCCAACCTCATGAAGTAAATGTACACTTAAAAAAGCAGGAGGTAAAAACTGCCTCAGAATTAGTATTACATATCTTGACATTTCCAAAAAAAAGGATGAGAATATTATCGATTGATAATTTTCCTTTGTATTTTATATTATTTTATTTTTATGGCTCAAGAGTGTCTGAGGTAGCTGATACTCAAAGAATAATGCTAATCATAATATCAATTATAATCACATCAAAGTCAGGGATTAACAACTATGCACATGAATATTTAATATCCCATCAGTGGTTTCCAATCTTCAGCACAGGACCACTAAGACAAAAACTTTAGAGTTCCTTTCAAGATTTAAAAATAGCCTAATAGCCTCACAAACTGTATGAAAGAATGCTTTGTACACTAAAATAACCAAATTTCATTTTGAGGGAATTAAAACTTAATGTAGTAATAGCAATTCTCTCATATGATTAGAAGCTCTCCTTGTAGTTACAGGCTTCAACAATAAAAATAGAAAACCCAATGAATAATTATGTAATAAACATATTTTATTTTGTGGAACAACTTCTTTGGATTCTAACAACTGAAAAGTAGTGGTAATAGTGTAGTATAGGTTTTTTAATGTTCTAAAATGCAACATGCAAACTAAAAATACATACCAAACTATACATATCAATAAAACATTTAAGTTTATCAGGAAAAGGTTTGTTGTGTGTTCTGGGTGATGACAGAAAGATACTTATGAAATATATATATATATACATATGCATACAATATATACATATATATACACTATACACATACACACACTTCTTTGTAGATCCTAAAGGTTCAATTGATGCTTCAAGAAATAAGTAATGATGAAAGAAAAGATGAATGATCAGATCCCAACTATGAAGGAAATTTAACAGGAAGAAGAGTCTACACCTGTGTTCTCAAAACTCCATTTTTCCTCCTCATACTCTTATTTCACAGTTACCTCAGCAGTACAACTCTGCAAAATCTTAGCTACAGTTCACACCTATACATATCCAATACAAAATAAAACAAATTATAAGCCAAATTTTCACCTTGGAATGTACTCTCATCTTTTTACATTGCATTAGTGCTAAAGAAATACTAAGGAGCAAAATGAAATTAGGACCCAAGATGTGGGATAATTTCAAGAACTACCCCAAATATGACTTGAAGACCAGTCAAGAATACTTAATGACCAGGTATAAATCAGGTAACATCTAGGCATCTAGCACCTGCACAGCAAGTAAGGGAACATGCTATGGGTGAACCTACAAAAAATCTAAATACAAACCCCAGGGCTCCATCACATCTTACCTGTCTGACCTTGGGAATGTTACTTAACTCTCTGAAGACTCAGTTTTCTCATCTATAAAATGGAAAGAAGAACAATAATTTAGTAGAAACTCTTTTAACGGACTTCTACTATATCAACTTCTAGAAATACAGCTCTTCAATCCCTCCATAAATCACTCCCTGATGCCTACTCCAGGCTGGTCACTTGGACCTAGTAGAGTCTTCGAATTAGGTAGACCACTTTCTTATTATATCTCCACGCTTTTGCTCTCACCAAAGGAGCTGGACGCTTCACAAGAGCCAGCTGTTTGTTCCCACACCAGTTTATGCCAACTGGACTTGTTATTGTAATTATGTAATCTAAGATTATGTAAACTGATGAGGTATGAGTGTGAAACGGGTTGTTTCTCTGAAATTCTCTTAAAAGTTCAAAAAGATTCAAAGGCTAATTATTTTTTTAAAGTCATTATGGAATTAAGTGTATGTAAGAGCTCTGAAAGAATAAAGAAAAACAGCCTAAAACTGTAAAGTTTTTAACACACTGAAAGTGCCTTTTAATTCTATTTTCTAAGAAAGATACTTATCAGATAATGCTTCATGGGTGTGGAATGTGCTAAAGACAGTCTAGAGCTCTTATCAAAGGACTATCCACAAAGAAAAACCTTGGCATTATGGGGGGAAAGTGGTGAAAGGATGTACATCCAAGTTAAAATTAAAAATACATTTTTTGTGACTCCCTGCTAACCAACTTCTTAACATCACATATACCTATTCAACATCACATATGAGATCTTCATATATAGCCACAGCAAAAATTTACAGGAATATTCTGGGTTTTTTAAATTTTATTTATTTCTTTTTAGAGAGAAGGGAAGGGAAGGAGAAAAAGAGGGAGAGAAACATCAATGTGTGGTTGCCTCTCACACTCCCCCAATTGGAGACAGGGCCCACAACCCACACACCTGCCCTGACTGGGAATCAAACTGGTGAACTTTCTGTTTGCAGGATGGCACTCAATCTACTGAGCCACACCAGCCAGGACTGGAATATTATAAAGACTAAATAAAGTATTTAAGCACAGTGCTTGGCACTTAGTAATATTCAATTAAAAACTTCCGCTTTACTTAGAGCAACAAGTATAAAAGACACATGGACAAAAGTGAGGGGGGGTGGAAATGGGAGGGAGCTGGGGAGGGCTGGGATGGTGGGCTGGGATGGGAGTAGAAGACAGAAAACTGTACAAGAACAACAATTAAAATTTAAATAAATAAATAAACAAATATTTTTTTAAAAAAGATGTTTTGCCAAAAAGGAAACAACGTCTAGATAAATGAGTCTAATAAATTAATTGTTTTGATTAAAAAAAAAAAAAAAAAAAAACACTTCCGCTTTAAGGGTTTTGTTATTGCCCTGACAGTCTACTGCTCTGAGAATACATATAAAAAAGAGATACACACTCTCTTTATTACTCCGTTATTTTGTATTCACATATAATATTTATACTCCATACATCCTTAGCCATAATTTCTGAGGTAGCCATTAAAAAAGCGAAGACAGCCAATACTCCTAAGAGCTCCAGGAGAGTGTAGTCACCCAGGGTTACATTCAACTGTAAGGAAACATTACGGTATTGCATTAACACATCAGCATGAGCTGACATGAACACAGGAAAAAGTGAATAAGGTGTGGTGTGGTAACAGTGGACAGAGCAGCAGCTCTTTGAAGAGGGAACAGACATGGGAAAAGGTCAAGGATCCAAACTGAGAAAAGTAACTAGAAGATAATGGCAGAGGCCAGGGAGAGAAGCAATGCAAAAACTGGCAATCATTTTGTAGGCAACAAACCTGTAAGCTAAAGAGGCTCCAGGTACGGTAAGAGGAAGGAACTGATGAGTCAACCTCTTGCTCAGAAATGTTGAACACTGGCACAGGTATTAAAGTGCTTTTCCAAATTACTTAAAAGCAAAATCACATTTTAAAAGTTCATGTCATTTTGACATTTCGATCAATTTTACTCTTCATAGAAAACTGTTACATAAAGAAATGCACTCTAAAATTAGAACAATGAAGTACCTTTTTCACCTATCAAGTTGGAGGAGGAACTGTGATAACACTAATATCCACTCTAATAAGGAGACAGTGAAACAGTACTAATGGTACCATCCTTTAGAGAAACAATTTGACCAAATGTGTGACCTCATATCCTTTGGCTCAGTATCACACATCTGGGAATCTGCCCCAAGAAATAACTAAAAATATGAAGAAATCTTTATGTTCAAAGGTTTTTTTCAAACAACATTTCTTATAAAAGCAAAAATTATGATGGTGGCAGAGAACACACTCAATATTTTAAGTTAAAAAAAGCAGCAAGCAAAATTAAACATATACTATAACAATGACATAAAGCTTCATATGGAAAAGGCTGTAAACAAACTCCAAAATGATGACTGTATTAGGGTGGTAGATTCAAAATATGTTTTTTCAATCATTTAACCATTTTAAAATGTTGTTTTACTTTTAGAATTAAAACATTATATTTTAAAATATGCATCTCAAAAGGTTACATACAGGATGATTTCATTCAGGTAACTTGGTCAAAATGACAAAACTAGTGGTAGGTGCATGTGTGAAGGCACAGAGGTAACAGCAGGAATTTTATATCTTGATTGTGGTGGTGTTTACACAAAACTATACATGGAATAATATTTCACAGAACTACACACCCACACCCACAGAAATGAAGGTTTAAAATCTGTATGTGGTCTATAGTTTAGTTAACAGTAATGTACCGATATCAATTTCCTGGTTTTTGTATTGTATGACTGCTATATAAGATGTCACCATTGAGAAAACTGTGTGAAGAGGATGTAAGACCCTACTATTTTTGCAACATCCTGAGTCTTTACCTCAAAAGCCAAAAAAATAAAAAATAAACATGTGCTTGCATGTATAATATTAAGCTTTGAGGGGGTAGGAGATAGGGGAATGTAAAATGTACCATGCAATATATAGGGTGGGGCAAAAGCAGGTTTACAGCTGTTCGTATGGAAAATAATACAATAATTAAGGGTCACCACCACCACATTTTCTGGGCACCCGTGTCTGGATGCTTTATCCCTGGCAGCGCCGGCCACCCTGCTTTATGGTGGAGGCGTGGAGTTGGTGGCCACAGCCTCTGGCCTGGAATGAACCACACTCTTGGGGGAGGCAGAGGAACCAAGCACCAGCTACAACTAGTACAGTGGCAGCAGTTGGAATGACAATCGCTGATGCAGGGTTTGCAGGCCATTATGTTTTGCAAAGCCATGAGGCATATGGAACCTCAAGTCAAACAAGTTTTTCACAGTCCACCAAAATCTGCCTTTAGAGGTAGCTATTACAGAGGTGGGTTTGAACCCAAATGACAGCACATGAAGTAGCATTAATACTAGGTCCCTACTGCCAATAAAAGAAAAATAAGAGATGCTCACTGACAAAATTAAGCTTTTAAATCACCCAGACAAGGAAGGACCTCCATATATAGCAGACAAAACCAATGAAGCTAAAGGTTTACTAGAAGGGCAAGCTAAAAAAATGATGTAAATGTATGATGAATTTTAAGTTCTTATTACTTACGTATATGAGTACCAACTTTTTATAATACAAAAAGCTACGAATTTTAAAAACAATTTAGCACAAATGAAGTCAAAGCCTTGATATAAGTTTCTTAAATTTGAGGATTTTAAATCAGATTATAAAATATTTGGAGATTCATGCTCAATAATTATGGATAAATACATATCACATGAATAGAAAAAAGAAAATAATACAATAGTTAATAAATCATAAATGAATAAACTCTATATTTTGCATACTCACAACTGTAAACCTACCTTTGCCCCACCCTACCACCCACATTCACCAAACCCCACAGGAAGCAAACAGCAGTTTTCAAACTGAACATAATTTACTTAGGTCAGGTTTGATTACAAGGCATCAATTGAAATGAAAGTATGAATCAATTTTCAGAATTAAAATTAGTTTAATTCTAAAATTTAACTAAATAATTAAAGCTTAACTAACCAGTTTTGAATCTATACTTATATAACCAATTAAGCAATAGTCCTCAGAATTTTCTCCCTTGCCAGAAAAGTTTCAACAAGTATAAATAAAATTTTTCTTGCATATATTCAACTTAAATGCATAAGTGACTAATACAAAGGATATGACAGTTTATTGCCTCTGGACTGTGCTACATGACAGTAATGATATCTATCTTATTTCATCGTTTTAACCTGAAAGACTACACTGTTCTTAATATCCAGTAGCTCCCAATAACTACTACTGAATCAATTACTCAATGGATAAATTCATGTTCTAAGACTCAATGCCCAGGTTCCTCCAGCTTTAACTGAGAATGAGGATAGAAGGTAAGAGATAAAAGAAAAAAAGAGGTAAATATGGATAGGGTACAGCTTCTATCAATTCACCAGGTCAGAAGATGACATTTAACCAACACTATACCCTAGTATCAATGCAAAAGTTAACCTCAGGAAAAACCTTAAATCGTTTCCTTTGATCACCCAAATCTTAAACACACACCTAGAAAAAGAACTGAGTTAGTATCAGAAAATCTGCCTCACAAATCGTTATCACATAATGCTCTCAAGAAAGCCAACTTTTCTTTGCTATGTGCAAATCCATCAACTTTTTGATCTGAAAAATCTTAGCATGTTATGCAAAGCATCAGAAACACCTTCCAGGTGAGCTTTAAGCTCTGAGCAACAACATATATTATATAAACTTACATATTATGTATTATGAATATATTATTACACAAATATATAATATATAAATAAATAATGCAATTACACTTTAAGACACATCAAACAGCAACTCATGCCTATGTTGTTTATTCCTTCAACAGTCAGTGACAATATTAACAGTGAACAAGTCACAGATCATGTCCAAGTTATGGTCTATAGTAACCTAAAGGCAACTATAGTTAATAAAAATAATCTTAAGAAAACCAGGGTTTGAATTTCAATGCTTCCTCTTATTAGCTATGTCTCTGTGTCTTAGTTTCCAGAACTATAAAAAGTACTACTGTCATGAAGATTAAAACCATAAAATATAAAAATGGCTGGCAAAATAAAAGACACTATATGAACTTAAGGTGTCTATTACTATTACTGTAAGGTATACTATTACTGTACCTAGCTTTTCATTAAGAAAAAACAAAACACTAGGATACCACCCTACATATTGCTTACTAGTTACAGGGGAAGAAAACAGTAACTGTACAGTGAATAAACCAGGTAGCACCTTGACCTAAATTAAATCATTAATAAGGGGCAAATGGACATTATGTATATCCAGATGTGATATCCTGAGAGGAATACATCATTCTTGTAGTACTCTGACTGAAGATAAATAAATAACCTGACTCAAATCATGAGGCAAATCAGACCATATCAGACAAACCCAACTTGAAAAATTTTTATAAAATAAATGACTGGTATTCTTCAATTATAGACAAAGAAAAGCTAAGAAATTCTTCCCAATTAAAGGACACTAAAAAGAAATGACAACCAAATACATGATAAACTGAAAGAACTAGAATATAAAGTGTAGATCAAAGTATCGATGTTAAATTTCTGGAATTTGATAGGAGCACTTACATATGAGAATATCCTAATTCTTAGGAAATATACCCTGAGGTATTATGAGGCAAGAAAGCATAAAACATACTCATTCTTTGATAGTTCACAAAAATTAATAATAATGTGTGTATATGCCATAAGATAAATATGACAAAATGTTAAACATTGGTGAATATATGTAAAAGGTATATAAGAATCTACTGTATCATTCTTGCAACTTTTCTGTAAGTCTAAAATTATTTCAAAATAAAAAGTTTAACCTCCAGGGGTTTACTTGTAAGCTCTAAGCTATACAATTTCAAAGTACTATTAAAAATTACTCTGCAAGCTGTGGCTGGTCGGAGCGTTGTCTCTGAAACCAAGGGGTGTGGGTTCAATTCCCAGTCAGGGCACATATCCAAGTTGGGCCCAGTCCCCCATGAGGGCGTGTATGAAAGGCAACCATGTATGAGAGGCAATGGACTGATGTTCTTTCTCACATGGATGTTTTTCTCTCTTTCTCCCCCTCCCTTCCCTTCTGAAATGAGTAAGCATATCTTCAGGTGAGGAATTTTAAAAAATCACTACAAAATTAACACAGAAAGAGTTCTAAGAAACTTCAGAGTTAAATTAACAAACAAGAAAGTATGGCACGTGAGCAAGAGCCACCAAAAACAAACAGCAAAATCATATCTGCAAAGATACTGGAATGATCAGATACAAAATATAAAATAAATATATTTAGTAGGTTTTTAAGAAAAAATATCTCAAGAACATGATCAAGAAAAGCAATAAGACTACAAAAAAAGATAGTCTAAAAAAGGAACTAAATGAAACTTCTGGAAACAAAAAATAGTACATGAAATGTTGTAAAACTCAATGAACATGCTACAACATAGATAATAAACCTTGAAGACACCATGCTAAGTGAAATAAGTCCGACATGAAAGGAAAAATATTTTATGACCCATTTATATGAGGTACCTAAAATAGTCAAATTCACAGAGACAAAGTAAAATATAGGGTCCAAACAGCGCCCCTGTTCCATTACTAAATCATAAGCATGTAATTCTGTAACATAACAGTATCACACTCAAGTATACCATATGACACTTTAGGTGAAATATTCAAATTAAAACTGGAAATTATTATGCCCATATTATTACTGTACCATCCACACTCAAACAGGCCTCACTTCTGATGGACCCTGTAGTTGTTGCCAGGGGTCGGTGGGAGGGGGACTGGGGAATTATTAAAGACAAATGGGGAGGAGTATAAAGGGCTTCAAAGATCCTGGTGGTGTTTGATTTTCTAAGTTAATTAGTCATACATGGTAGTTCATTTTATAATTACTTAAATTGTACATTTATTATACTGTATACTTTTTTTAAAATATTTTATTTACTTATCTTTAGAGGGGAAGGGAAGGCGAGAGGGAGAGAGGGAGAGAAATATCAATGTGTGGTTGCCTCTCGTGCGTCCCTTGCCAGGAACTGGCCTGCAACCCAGGCATATGCCCTGACTGGGAATCGAACCACGTGGGAATCGAACCATGATCCTTTGGTTTGCAGGTCCACGCTCAATCCACTGAGCTACACCAGCCAGGGCTATACTGTACACTTTTGCAATAAAAGTACATTTTAAATATCAACGCAAAAGGAAAAAAAAATCAAATGACCAGTGATCACTCCCTAAAAAATCTAGACTACTTCACAAAACTTGGTCTTTGAACTTGAAACAAGAAGACACATTGTTTCATTACACAAACTTATTGTTGCCTATAATTGAACTGAGCAGTGAACTAAGATTTCTAACCCTTTTCTCCCTCTTGACTTCCTAACCAGAGAGGGCTACACTGTCTAATACACTGGTCGTTGGCCATATGTGGCTATTCACATTCAAACTAATAAAAATTAAATACTATTTAAAATGCAGTCCCTGTGTAATATTAGACACATTTTCAGTGTTCAATATATGAAGATCACTATGTTGAATTGCTCAGATATAGAACATTTCAATAACTGCAGAAAGTTCTGTTAGTGCTGCTATTTTTATAACACTAGAAATATACTGATAATTAAATAATCTTAAAAATTAAAAAAATCTTAAAATTCATTAAATGTCACTTAAAAGTGACTTAAAAAAAGAAATTCACTTTTAAAATCACTTTTAAAGTCACTTTATTTCTCTGAAACTACTGCTCCTTAGCAGTAGTTTTAAAAGTTTGCTGTTTGTTAAAAACATATAGAAATGTCAGGAATTGTTCAATATTCCACCAAAACCACCAGAACAAAAGAGTTTTTTTTAATGAGCCAAAATTAAATACTGGGTTGGCCAAAAAGTCCATTTAGTTTTGTTCCATAAACAAAAGACACATTTTCAATTTCACCAATAACTTTATTGATTTGGATCTTTTGAGTATGGCAGCTGTCTCCTGCTATTTACTGGCTTCTAGTGAATAGAGACCAGGGTGCTGCTAAACATCTTCCAATGCATAAGACAGCCCCACAGAATTATATGGCCAAAATGTCCATACTACCAAGAAACTTCACAAATCACTTTTGACATGTTCAATCAGTCACAGCACCTTCTCCATACACCTGTGCAAATCTTTTTTTTTTTTTGCATTTCAGTAGTGGTTTTACCTTTCTTGAAATAATAAAGCAAAATAATAAAGATATGCTGAAAATGTTGCATATCTTCTTCCATCTTCAATAGTAAAATGGCTGCACAAAAATTCACCAATTTTGATGTTTTTTTTAAGTGCACATTGATATGACGGCTGTCACAACACAATCTAACAAAACTGTTTTGAATGCAGTTAAAGACAATTAAGCACTACTAGAGCCACTAAGGAAAAAACTAAGACTTTTTGCCAACCCAATAGTTAAGCACAGTGTTACTAAATTGAATACAAGCCATATCACAGGAACACAAACATTCACAGAATGAACATTATCCCTTTACAGGGAGCACCAATTTTAGTTGACAGTACTTTAAAACACTGTTCACATACATATAAAATCACAAAATGCAAAATTCTTATGAATATTTAAAACAAAAGCCGATAGACATTGTGAAATGTCCTACTTATGTCACTGCAGGACCAGTTTAAGCTGGTCCTTGTTTCTAACAAAACCCAGAACCAAAGTTTAAATCTGGGATACACCACTTGTAAACACCACTCAGGAGAAAAACTTGTGGCACCCCTAACTGCCCCTCCCTCTGCACTCTCTCTTTCTGGAGCAAAGAACTCAGACGTGACCAGAACCTGAATGCAGAACCTTTTGCAAAGCTAAGGAAGATCTGGTGTTAAAAACCCTTAAATTTTGCCCCAAACCCTGGATGGAGGAAACAGATCTGAGCCTTGCCCTCCAGTCTTCTTGCCAGCTGACCTCACAATATAAGCTTCTTCTCTTATCAGAAGCAGGTGTCACAGTACTGGCTTATGCTCATGGGGCAGTGAGCCCTTGCTAGGTAACAAAGCAAAACTATATTTCTACCTTCTGAGCATACCATTCATTTCTGCCATTAGGAGAACTTTATAGAAAAAAACTTAAGCATTGTTAAAAACTTAAGCTTTGTTAAAACAAATGAATTCTGTATAATTATTTTTATTTACCAGAATCTTATACACCAAAACTCTATAAAACAGTAACATCCTTAATATCTAAAGCAGCAAACCTCTAGTTTTCGTGAAAACTAAAGGACAGGGGGCCTAAGCTATTTCAACCTAACATGAACATTTTGCCTCAGGAGGTCTAACATACATTTCTATATATTTCTATAGCACTCCCAATATTTAAAATTACAAACCAAAAACACTCAAAGGAAACAAATGTTAAGCCTTAATTTAACAGTCACTTATGAAAGGTCTGCACCTTTAGTTACCTCCACACACATTCTAAGTGAACCAGGGAGTCAATAAGCTTCTCATGTAGACAACTGAATGTGGTTTCAATGAGCGATTATGCTAATAATTGGTTTGTGTCCCCAGGAGGACTTCCGTGGCTCCACTTACATAACCGATTACGCAAAGTGCTGAACTATTCTTTCTCTAGGAAACATTTTGAATACTGATATTTGTACAAGGTTTACTTGCTATGCTAAATAAAAAAGCTTTTCTTGCTCTAGCTTCAAGGATCTTTCCTACAGAAGAGGTGAAAAGGAAAGCCAGTTTCTACTACTCCACTATGTCAAAGGCAAGGTTTTTATCTTGTTGGCTAATCAACGGAGGAATGACTTACAGCAAGCACCCTCAGGCAGCCCCCACAGTTCACCAATTTCCTCCTGGGACTCTGGTTGGGAAACACAGCCTTAAACAAGTAATTTCAAGAAACTTGTTTGAACTCAATTTAAAACAATCTGAACTGTCCCTTGAAATGTGCTATAAGTAATGTAAAACTTGACAAAGTTAAATTCTATGGCTGTGAGAATCCCAATACAGTCCCTGTAGGGTAATACAAAGGCAGACTATACCACAAACCTAACTTGAATATGCATAAATATGTTGAATAAGTACCCTCCCCCAAAACCCTGGTTCTGTTTAAACCAAGATGATCAAATTTCACAGAACCATAATTTTAAAAAATGTATAATCAAAGGTGCCACTTTTATTTTGCCAAGGACATTTAAAAAGAAAATAACTACCAATTACCATCACAATTATTTCATAAAAGAACTAATAGGCTTACACCAAAAATGGTGGAAGATAATTTTAGAAAAAATATCTTTTAACTTCAACAGATTTGGCTTTAAGAAAAGCTAGCTCATTCTCATTTAGCTTCAGACAAGTAAAAACGTTGTCATGGACTAACACCACTCTATAGTAGCGACTGGGAACCACAGGTCTAAGCAACTAACTCTCACTTGGAAAAAGAAAGCAACAGTAAGACATGCCCAAGCAAAATATTAACCTATTCAATAATGAGGAAATACAGATTTTTTTTTTTTGGGGGGGGTGGTTAGGGACTCTCCCAAGGTCACAGGCCAAGAATTTGACACAGGTCTGTATAATTCCAGAGCCAGAGTTCCTAACCATTACAATGTTTCCTCTAATATTCTTCCAGCGCTATAAAGATAGGCCCTAATCCAGTCACCTTTGTGACCAATGACAACTGAGGAATTTCCAAGACAACTGGCAGGAGTCAGAGGTGTACTCCCTAGCCATCATTCACAATGAAGATAAATGAAACTCCTGACCTTTGCCTCATTAATACTAGGCTTACTGCAACTAAGCCAACCAGCCCAGACAAAGCACACACAAAACCCCCCACCTCCAACAACACTGACGCCGGACTCTTATTCAGGACTGTCCCAAGTTCCTGTGATATAGTAAAAAACATATTCCTAAAAACAAAATGAATGTATTAATTTCCAGAAGAAAATAAACACTTCCATGGTAACTCAGTCTAAAATTAATAAACTTACCCTCAAAAAGTTACAACTATAAGCCTCATTTTGCCAACTATTACATTCATTTATACACTAATACACAGATTCCCTCTCCTTAAATATCTAAACAGAAAGCCACATAAAATTCTATAAATTCACAGTTCTTAAATAGTTTCCAAATTAAAATAGATTTTATACACTGGGCTGGTCAAAAAGTCCATTACGTTTTTTTCTGTACAATGACTCTAGTAGTGCTTAGTTGTCTTTAACTTCATTCAAAACAATTTTGTTAGACTGTATTGTGACAGCTGTCATATCAGCGTGAATTAAAAAAAACCTTATCAAAACTGGTGAATTTTTGTGCAGCCATTTTAATACTGAAGATGGAAGAAGAGACACAACATTTTTGGTGTATACTTTATTATCAAGAAAGGTAAAATTGCAACTACAACGCAAAATAAGATTTGTATAGGTGTATGGAGAAGGTGCTGTGACTGATCAAATGTGTCAAAAGTGGTGTGCTAAGTTCCTCGGTACTACCCACATTCTGGCTAAATATTCTTTGCTGTGGAGCTGTCTTACACATTGGAAGATGTGTAGCAGCACCCCTGGCCTTTGCCCACTGGAAGCCAGTAAACAGCAGGAGAGAGCCAACATACTCAAAATATCCAAATCAATAAAATTATTGGTGAAAATGAAAAATGCGTCTGTGTTTTATGGGAAAAAAACCTAAACGGACTTTTTGGCCAACCAAATATATATCATTATATGATGGCTAAAAGTATCTTATTCTATCCATCTAAGACAATCAGGACCTAGAGAGAAAACTAGTCATATTCATCAAAAGTACTACCCTGGTTGCTGTGGCTTAGTGCATTGAGTGCTGGCCTGCTAACCGAAAGGTCACTGGTTCAATTTCCAATCAAGGGCACATATCTAGCTTGCTGGGCCAGGTCCCCAGTTGGAGACATGCAAGAGACAACCAATGTATATCTCTCACACATTGATGTTTCTCTTTCTTTTTCCCTCCCATCCCCTCTCTCTAAACATAAATAAATAAAATCTTTTTTAGAAAGTATGTATTACAGAGAGTTAGAAGAAAAATATGAAATTAAATACCATTTTCTATGAAAGGCACTATTACTAGCCAGTAGTAATACGAGGCATAAAAATTATCTTTGAATATTTAAAGGTTCTTGATATGAAAACCAAAATTGAAAGTCATACATATAAACAAAATACTGTATTAGAGATTTGCTTCCAAATCTTCACATATCCTTGCCAGCAAATGTCCAAAAGAACAACCAAACAGCTCTTAAATAACCAAAGTGAAAGTCTAGACCAAATGAATGTGAAATAGTTTGTCCTCCCTGAAATAGGGCAATGAGAGCATAGAATTCTTAATAGCAATAGCAAGAAAATTTTATTCCCAGTTGGATTTTCAATGATCAGACTCTTTCTATCCCATCTGAATCTGCAACATGAAGGAGAGTACATAGATTACCAAGTTCTTTTCCCACTGTATAAAATTATCTATTTAGTGTCTTTTCCTTCTGTTTTAAATAGATGCCATCTAAAAGTTTTTTCTTTCCTCACTAAACTCTCCCTTCATTCTTTCATCTCCTTATATAGATTCAACTAGTACATGTTTTGTATTATCATCTACACCCATGTTTAATATATGCCTAGCACTGCACTCTCTCATGAACTACAAACCCACATTTCCAAAAGCCTCTGGGCATTTCCAGTGTTTGGCAAGCATATAAAAAAACATATTCAACATATTCAAACTGATATATTATGCACCCCCTTTCCCATATTTCTAGTAATAGTAAGTACCATCATCACCATCATCCACATTTAAAATGAATACGGCTTTGCCCTGATGGGTGCAGCTCTGTTGGCTGGACATCCTCCCACAAAGCAAAAGGCCGCCAGTTCCATCACGTCCCAGTCAGGGCTGAATGAGAGACAACTAATTGATGTTTCTCTCTCACATGAGTGTTTCTCTCCCTCTCTTTCTCCTTCCCTTTCCCTCTCTCTAAAAATAAGTAAATAAACAAAAATATTTTAAAAATAAATAAATCTAGCTTTTAGCTTCCACTTCCTCCAAACCTTCCCCAACAACCCCTCCTACTAAATCATCTCAATGCCACCACTGCACTGCCCAATGTTTACACTGCAGTCCACCCTTGAGCCATGTGCAGGTTAGGAGCACCAACGACCCCCGCCAACAGTCAAAAATCCACATGTAACTTTTGACTCCCCCAAAACTTAACAGCCTACTGTTAAGCCTTACCAATAACATAAACAGGTGATCAACATATAGGGTGGGGCAAAAGTAGGTTTACAGTTGTGAGTACACAAAATTGAGTTTATTCTTCTATTATTATTTATTGTATTATTTTCCACACAACTATAAAGTTGCTTTTGCCACACCCTGTATGTTTTATATGTTTTATGTATTATATGCTGTATTCTAACAATAAAGTAAACAAGAGAAAATGTTATTAAGAAAATTTACATTTACAGTACTACACGTATTAATGAAAAAAATAAATCCACATATAAACTGCCCCATTCAGTTCCAACAATAGTATATTGTTGGGCTTTCTATATACTTCCAAGTATATAGAGAGTCAGCTTTATACAACAAAAAATTCTACACACTACACTATTAGACCTTAGTAGTTTCTCATTACCTCCCAAATGTTGGAACTCCTAAATATAGCATTTAAACAAGTTCCAGCCCCAAATTAAATTTCGAACCTCACCTTTTAGTCCCCAAAATGAACCTGATATTCTAGGTAATCTGGTCCTCTAATTTTTCTCTCAGTACACCATGAACTGTTCCCTCCTCCACACTTGTGCTCACATCATTCCCTTTATTTGAAAAGCCTTCTTCATCCACCACCTATTCCCAATACCTAAATTTTTCTCTTAGAAAAAAGTCTTACCCTCTGCAATGTTGAACTCAGGTCATCAGTTTACTGGGAGATAACATGATGTAGTGGAAACACACAGGCTTTGGCACCAGGCAGATCTGTACTCAAATTAGGACTCAGTTATCTGCTAGCTACATAGTCCCCAAGTAGAAGAGCCTGGTGATCACTTACTGCTCAATAAATAATCGCTTCAGACATAACTTCAGAAGTATTACTATACCTCCACCACTCTCCATAATTACTCCAGCTAAAAATGAACCCATTTTCCTTTCATAGAACTCCAAACTTTAGGTCAAACCTACATATTTACATATATTTCTTTAAGTTATAAATTTTAATGCAAATATCTTACATCCTCTTCTAGATTTCAAATTCCTCAAGACCAAAGACTTAATCATTGAATCCTACAAAACCTGTTAATGCTTTTCATGAAGCACACACCACCTCCAATCAGAAAAACTTTTTAATATGTTTAAACAATATACTTCATCTCTTAATAATTTCTGACACACTGTAGAAAATTATTGCCAAAACATGAATCAGTTGCTACGGCTGTATCTTTATTTGCTCCCACATGTTTGTCTAACACAGCAAATGTTCAATATCAGTTGAATTGACCTGAACATAATTTACAATGCAAATGTTCAGTATCTATTGAATTGACTTGAACACAATAAAATTTACAATGCCTAAGGGTATCTGGTTTTCCCCAAGTATCTTTGTTTACTGTTATAATTCTTGAAATATGTCCCTTCAAAAGACATTAACTATCACCAGTATGGATCCATAACCATATCTAACTTGACTCCTTTTCCAGTTTCTCTCAATTGCAATATTCCAACTGCTCTAAACAATTAACCACTCCAAATGGCTAAGAATCTACAGTTTCTATCTGAATGTAAATGTTGAGAAACTAACCTTCGGACCACAATCTTTTCCAGGAACTTAAAAATCATCCACCATTTGCCCGAAGATAAAAAACCCTGAAATAAATTTTCTTTTGCATAGGAGAGCTCAGAAAACTTGTCACTTCAGTCTATTTCTCCCTAATTCTTATTACCTCCCCAGTCAGTGGGAGGAGAAAAAATGAGATAAGTACCGAAATAACTTCAGTATAAATCCTAATACATAAATGGGGAAAGTGTCACGTGCTTCACAAAGGTGGTTTGTGTACACTTCACACTGCAAAAACACTGGTCATCTGCTGATAGTCATAAACTACAATAACTGCATTCCGTTATGATCATAATTGAAAAATTACTATTAAATGTGGAAAACCCTCATTTCCTACAAACCTTTCAGCGGCATTTGTTACCTAAAAGCTATTCGTTAAAAATGCTTACATTTTTCTCGTTTTAGGAAATTCTCCCCCCTGCCCACCCGTGTGAACCGTGCATTGAAGTTACCGAGAACAACTTTTTAAAAGTGAAGGAAAATGACAGTTCCAAAAAGGAGGTATAAAAACGTCAAAGAAGAGGAGGTATAACAGTTCTCCAACCCTCTGCAATCCATTTGTGCAACAACCGGAGACTAAACTCATCATACAACGGTGATTTCAAATAGCCACAGAAATTAGGAATACAGATTAGAGAATAGCATCATTTTTTACGTCTGCAAGAAAATAAAGGAAACTTCTCTGAACCGATTTCTCCTCAACTTTTTCGTTTTAAATGACTTTAACAATAGCTTGAGCAAGCTTTCCAGTCACTAAAGATTATGGGAGGCACGCTGGTGCCACAGACCTATCCACAGCCGGTCCCAAGCGCAGTCCAAACCGATCCCGGGCAACCCATAGGCGCGTCAGGACGAAAGCTTTGCAAAAGATCCCGGGCATCTACACACGCCTCACCCCGCCCTAGGATTGAGGAAACAACACCTCTGGGACCCGGGCTAATTAATTACGGAGCCCGAAAGCAAATCCAGAGGACAAAAAAGCCGGGAACTGGATCCCAAGATTGAGTCTGGCGTCCAGGTTCCCAGCCCCACCCAGGTCGGACACAGAAAACCAAATCTGGGAGGCAGAGCGAAGATTTGAGGGAGCAGAAAAGAGGGGATCGGATGGACCGCGGCCCAGCCCATCCCCACTCTCCAGTCCCAAAAGCAACAACAGCTCGCTGAACCCTCTCCCCGGCTCCGCCCCGCCCACCCCACGGCCCAGCCGCCGGCTCCCTCCCGCCGGGAGTTCAGCAAAGACCGCAGCGGTCGATATCCCACTTCCCGGAACCCCGACAGCCCAGCCCGCAGTTAGGAGCCCGCAGCCCGTAGGCAGCTGGGGCCCCAGAGTGCCAACCCCCACACGGCCCACAGCCGTTCCAGGATGTTCCCCATGCCACTCACCTTTGGCCTGAGCGATAGGAGGGGTCAGGGCTCGGGTCGGTGGGCAAGGGTCCCCGGGTTCCGATCCGGGAAGGAGCCCCTCCTCGGAGGCGATCGAGCCTCCGCTGCTGTGCCTACAGGCCTCTCTCTGGCCCGAACCTTGGAAAAGCACTTCCGGGGGAGCGGGAGAGGGAAGGGTTTTGGCACCGGAACTGCTTGCGGGCTGGAGCTGCCAGGGCCTCCCGGGTGGGGCGGGGCCTTTCCCTCCTGGAGCCTGCAAATCCGCACCCGGACTCCCGGAGAACCCTTTCTGCCCCGTGGCACCTCTGTTCTCCAGGCTACTGCTGCCCTTCGGTTGTTCCATTCCAACCACCTAATTTTACGTAGGAGGACACCGATGCTTGGAAAATTTAGATGGCACGGGTCCACAGCATATACCCGGCCTCTCCTCTCTCCTGTATTTACTCCAGGCTGCCTCCTTTGAAAATAGTAATAGTTAACTTTATTGAAGGCTTACAACCCGTTAGGCACCCTATTAAGTGCTTCAGGTGCTTAACTCAGTTAATGAATCCCCACACCCCTTGAGAATGGTACTATTATGTACACCTTGCAGAAGAGGAAAGCAGTCAAAGATGCCAAACGCAATACCATAAACGTTAGCTCTTGATTTTAACTTGTGTGTAAAAATCTCGTCTACCCCTACGATTTTTTAATTCTTTAAGTGCAATGACCAAATTATGTTTCTATATTCCATCATCACTCAGAACTTCAACAGAGGCCAAGGACCTAGGTCCTGTTACTTTTTTTCACCTGAGGCAAGTTGCTTGACCTCTCTAAACTAAGCCTGGGTTTCCTCATTTGTAATATCTGGTATGTGTATGTCTCCATGTGTGTATACGTATATAATCATCTCTGAATTGTAGGAATTTAAGGTGAAAATGTGTGATAAACACTTCAGTGTACCTCGTACCAACAGGACTGAATAAAAACATGATTTTCATATCTCATCATCAGTAGGAACAATTTCTCTTCATGAAGTTACTCTGACGGAGTAGTTTGAAAAACTTTGGATTGGCAATAAACCACAGAAAAAGGTTAATTAAGGAATAAAAGAAGAGTAGAGATTTTTGCAATGGGAAAAATGAAGGTAGGTGAGCCAAAGAATGTCCTGTGGCCAGCCTGGATACTTGGGACACTGTGAGCCAAGACAGTATGAGGACACACACTTAGCTGCCAGACAGGGAATGAGAGGGGGGAAAAAGGGATTCCTCCACTACAAAATCAAGAAGGCATCAAATATCTGAGGCAGATTCTGTATCTCAAGCCAGATACAAGGGAAATAAAGCCTCTTAGCATGCATACTATCTGCAAAACAAATTTACAAGCATCTGTCAGGGAGGAAGATTTTTTAAAATTTTCTACTTAAAAAGGCAGGGGAAATGAAAATGGTTTACAACCCATTATTATGAATTTAAGGTGCAAACTATGCCTTTGCTATTGGCTTTATTTACAGGGGTGTCTTGTTTATTTTATTTTTGTGATCACAGAAGTGTTTGTAAATACTTTCCTAATACCCAAATTTAAGCAGCTTTTCATGCCTTGGAGTGTAAAGGAATAAAAAACAGAGCCTCGGTTGGCAGAACTCACTAACTTCTCTTTCCACCAAGAGCTTAGAGAACGAGTGAGAGGAATCCTGAATCACAGACCTTCTCAGGCTTCCTGAGAGACACAGAAGTGCTTGAGGGTTGTCATTGAACCTGGTCATCTAACTAGTAAATGGTGCAGTCGGGATCTGAATGTGGGACTGTCTCCTCAGAAGCTTTTCACCACTATGCAAGAGGCTCTCCAACTTGAGAGTGCCTCAGAATCACCTGGAGGTCTTGGTAAAACACCGATTGCTGTGCTCCAACCCCAGAATTATAATTAATCATGTTAGTGCTTCTCTGAGGTCTAGTCCCAGGGCTACCAGCATCACCACCAACTGTGAATTTGTTACAAATGCAAATATTGGGCCCCACTCCAGACCTGTGAATCAGAAACTCTGGGGTGGGGCCCAGAAATCTGTGTTTTAAACAAGCCTTCCAGGTGATTGGGGTACATTCTCAAGGTTTAGAACCATTGCACTCTTATCTTCCACATATTCCTCTTTCTTTTTCCAATTACCTCCAACAAGAATAATTCTACAGAAGCAACAGTTCTTCCCATTGAGTTAAATGATGTATTAAAGCATTTTTGTTCATGTTTTGCTGTCAGTGGGAGATGAGGCTAGAAAAAAATTAGCATTAATGTGGGATTCTTTTTTATTACTTTAAATTTGTACTGAAATTTAACCAGATAACCCTGAGTTGGGGGGTGGAACAGGGCTCTATATGCATTTTCTAAATTAATCTTCACTACACTACTATGAAGTTCTGTGGTCTTAATTTTACAGAAGAGAAAAACAGAGACTTAGATGAAATAATTGACTTACGGCCACATTTTTATTAAGGAGCAGAAATCAGGGTTGTTCAAATAAAGATCCCTCTAATTCCAAAACTCATGATCTTTCTACTTCGTGGCAAGAACTTGGAGAACCAAATTCCTGTGCGGGCTCCACCACCCCAACTATGCAACACTGAGTGATTTAATCTCTATTTCCATTCCTCCATCTATAACTAATGTTATCATAAGTCAGCCCCTCCCACACTGGAATGTTAGAACAAATGAGGAAATAAAAGTGTAAGCACTTTGAGCTTTTTGAAGAAAATCAGTTAAAAGGCAAGTTATTGTAGTACTGTATGTTTAGCCAAGTGTTGCTATGTGAGCCTGCGAGTTGCACCTTTCCTGGTTATCTCCTAATTCATGCAGAAGAGGTGTGAAGGCTCTACTTGATGCCAACAAAACAGTTGTTCAACTTCATTTGTCAGTTAAAGAAGATGATAGATGATTTTATGTGTCACTCTTCCAAATCACAGCGAATCCCTCCCCAGGTTCATAGTCTCCAGTTTTTGCCAAATGCGAGGCTGTCTTCATCCTATAACTGTTTCCTCCAAACCCCTGTCTCTCCCCATTACAGGTACCTCTCCATCCTCCTGCCTCCACCCACTAGGTAAGGACTTAAAACTCCTGTTACTTTTTTTTTCCACCCCTCTTACTTTATTATGTAGAGAATTTAGCTCTCAGTCCTCCTCTCAGGCCACACTCCAGGCCTGTGTTTATTGCCAGAACAGCCCAGATGCACAATTCCAGGGGGCACTGTTCACAAAGAATACAAACTGAATGGGGCTCAAGGGGATGCCAATTGCAGAGGCTACAATAGGAATGGTCCCTCAACTGTGCTAGGCTGTGGCTCTTTCTATGCATAGCTCCCACCCCCCAAATCCATTAAGGTGTTTTGTTAAACAAAAGAGCCATCTACTTGGTAACCACCATTTGCCAAGCTTTCAAATAATGAGGTTCTTTGTTTTTAGGGTTTGTTTTTTTTTTTATAGTGGGCCTGATCAAATACTTAAACCACCAGCAGATGTGGTATTTTTCACTCTCTCCTGTGTCATTATTGCCTGTCTCCCCACTAGACTTGTGAGTTTTGTGAAGACTGTCATGTTTTGTCTTCCCTACCTTGTATCCAGGCCTTGGCATGAGTGCTTGGAAAGCATTTGCTGCTATGAATAACAGCATGGAGTACTCCTATGCAGGTACTAGTATAATTGGCAGAGACTTGACAAATGGCCCTCAAGTGTGTTGTTTGACCCACAGAGTTTCGTACCAAAAAATATATTAAGCCAAAATCTTAAATTGAGAAATGTCACATTAAAAAAGTAGTCCCAGTTTCTGGAGTCCCTTGAAAACTTAAACACTTGCCAACTGGGCATGCATCCCACAAGGCATCAGTATCTTTAGCTCAGATGCAGCAGTTTTATTTTTTTTATTTCTTAATTGATTTTTTTTAAGAGAGAGGAAGGGAAGGAGAAACATCCATCGATAAGTGCCCTGATCCAGGATCGAACTCACATCCTAGGTATGTGCCCTAATTGGGAATCTGACCCACAACCTTTTGGGTGTACTAGATGATGCTCCAACCAACCAAGCCACATCTTCCTGGGCCCTTGGTTGATTTTTTTTTAAGTCCTCTCCTGAGGATACATGGATATATCCATTGATTTGAGAGAGACATAGAGACAGAAAGTCAGAAAGTCAGAGGCAGAGACAAAGACAGAGACAGAGATATTGACTGGATGCCTCCCATACACACCCTGACCAGGACTGAACCTGCAACCTAGGGACATGCTCTGATGGGAGATCGAACACACAAAACCTTGGTGTTTACAGATGATGCTCCAACCAACTGAACTACCTGGCCAGAGCTCAGGTGCAGCAATTGTATTCAGGTTATACAGTGAATTGGTCTGTCTTGCCTGTGAAATCTTCACGGTAGACACTGAGTTTGGAACCACTGATGTGTGCAATCATATGAATGTTTTCAAGAAACAAGTATGAAATTTTGCCTTATGGATTTTACACATGCTGATAACTATTTATTCCAATGTATTCTGAAGTAATTTTAAGTTTTTTCTGGGGTATAAAATTGTGTGGTACCACATTGTACCATTTTTAAACAAGCTAGGCAAGTGCAGACATCTAATTATTCCAATATAAATATCATTATTACCAACATTTTAATGAAGTTATAGCTGGTATTATTTGTCAACTGCCTTGGAAATAGAAAGGACAAATAATAGCAAACACTTGAATAAATGTCTTAATAACTGACCTTGTGGAGTGTGATCATCTTTTTATCTTCTTCTGGATGGAGAAACATAAACACAGATAGTTCAGATATATGACAAATAATGTAGCCGGGATTAGAACCCAGGTAGTCTGTCTCTACAGGCATGGTTTTAACCACTTAATTAATATTATTGAGCCTTTCCCACGCGCTACGGTCATGACTGCCTTCCAACTGAAAGAGACTACAGAGTTATGGAAGAGAGCATGTTTTCCTTCCAGGCCTTTTATAGGGTGCTGCAATAAACCGAACAGGTTTTTCTCATCTCTCTCCCCCTCCCACCCCAAGTCACATTTATAATCTTCCGTTTTGAGGTGTACAAACTGCTAGACATCCAAGACTTTCTTTAATCGTAATATCATTCTTGAACAAAGTTTGTATTATTGCAAGTGATTATGATGAGTCTTATGCATATGGTGAACACAAGGCATCTTTTAAAGACAATGGAAGCAATTTGAAGCAATATAATATTGACACTGAAAACCAGTATCTGCAGTCAAATTGTGCTAGTGTGGAGAAATGGGAGACAGCAAGGCTGAACTAGAGCAAAAGTGTCACATGACGTAAGTGCGGTAAAAGCTCAAAATAGAGAACTAAAAGGAAATAGTCATCAATTTTAGCATATTTCACATTTAATTTTTAATTAATGAAATGTTGAGAAAATATCGGAACCAACACCTTCCTTTAAAAGGTTTAAAATAATTCAACTTTTGTTGTTGTCCAGATTGAGCCTCAGGTGTTTAAGAGGTTGCATTTCACCTTCACTCTTTATTATTAAAATGTGGCTCTCATCTTATTCTGCCTCAGTTTCTCATTCTGCAAAATATGCATGATTAAATGCATCTTATATGGTAGAGATATTCTGAGTCATAGCTAATAAATGATCATAAAGCATAGCTCTTTGAAGTATAAAGCACTGCATAATTACCAAATACCATAATAATCATCCTCATAATGATAGTAATTTTCAACCAACACATCCACCAGACCCAGATGCCTTTACTCAGCTCACAATTAGACAAAAGTGTATATGCCAACCATGAAATAAAGTAAAAACCTTAAACCCCAGACTAGTTCCACTCCCCTCTTTTTTCCTAAGCAGAATATGAAGCCAGTCTGCCAGAGACACATCTCAGTTCCATCACTTACTTGCCAGCAGCGTGACCCAGCTCACACAAAACAGTTTAAACCTCCCCAGCCTCTTTTCCTTCAACTGTAAAATGACAGTGATAATAAGTCCCACCTCACAGGATTTTTGTGACAGCTCAACAGATTAATATACGCAGAGCTCAGTACCAGTGCTTGGCAGCTGTAAGAGCTCGATGAATGTTAGTGGTGATGGTGACTAGCAGCAGCATCTGAAAGAATCCTGATAGTAGGCAGCTATCTAACCCTGTTATTGGATTAAAGAGAAAGAAAAATCAATACACTCGATTTGGGGGATAACTTGATATGCCCCCCAGTTATGTTAATATTTTATCAAGTACGAACATTTTACTATTAGACTTGAATACAGAAAGAAAAGGTGAAATATTTTACTTTCCCAGTGTGTTTTTGTTTGTGTTCAATAATTGTGCATGAAATAAATGACTATATTTTGGTTATAGATGAGTAGGAAAAAACAGAGAGTAAAATGGAATGTTCCACCTCATTCCTTCCTGGTGTATTCCTTTCCACACCTTTTTCTGTGCATCTGCATTAATGTATACAAAACAGGATTACTCAATAGGTAGATGAAGTATGTACTTAAGGCATTAGCAAACCAGGACAAAAAAATTACAGAGAATTAGATGTTTTTACAAATGCATAGACATAAAATCAGAATTTATCGGGACTTCTTTATGCTTATTTAATTTTAACATGGTTTTATTTATTTTTTTATATTGATTTTAGAGAGAGAGAGAGGAAGGGAGAAAGAAAGAGAAACACATCAATTTGTTGTTCCACTTAGTTATGCATTTACTGGTTGATCTTGTACGTGTCCTGACCGGAGATCGAACCTGCAACCTTGGTGAATTAGGACAATGCTCTGACTAATTCAGGTACCTGGCCAGGACTATAATTTTAACATGGTTTTAATCTTAAAGTAAATAATAGGATATTATTTCATATGCACCATAAGCTCTTCAGTACTCAGGACCTTCCTGAAGATCTTAATCCAACCTTACTTTGTAAGTATGCATACACCTATATTTTTAGAACATAAATATAATCATATTGTTTTGCAACTTGCTTTATTTGTGTGAGTGATTTTAAACATAGTGGTATTTACTTAGCAGTAATCTGTATGAGAAGGAACTTTCACCATATCTGCCATTTTACTCCACTAAGAACTATACTTGTATAAGGGTCCTATTAGAACAATTTGAGTTTCAAAAGCTTCCTTTCTTGGCAAAGCAAATTTCATATTCCACCACATTTTCAAACCAATGCAGTACAATCCTTTGTATAATCTCCACAGAATGTATGATGGAGAGAACTCCTGCCGACCAGGAGCTTTCTAAATGGTGACTATGGAAAGATGCCAAGAAAACTGAACAGTGCCAAATGCAAAATCCTCAAGTTGCTCCCTAAACCAACAGAAATCCATTTGGGAGCTAGATTTCACTGAGGCAGGAAAGCATTTTACCTACGAAGGTAGAGTGCATATGGAGATTAGACTTGTGAACCAGGGAGTAAGGAAGAAAAGTAAAGCTACATTGTATTTCAGGAGACAACACGAAAGGGACATCCCCTGAAGAAAAGACTAGTGACCTTTTGTGAAGGAAGAAAGAATGCTTAAGCAATACTTTATAACTATATGAGTTTTAAAGTATTTCCTCTATAATAATTAACTGCTGAAATTTTATTCTCATTCTTTCAATAAGCTCAATGCACTTAGAAGATACAAACATATATGTAAAGAGAATCCAGAGTTTGTGTGTGTGTGTATATAAATACACACACACAAATATTTATTACACACTTACTGTGAACAAGACACGGTGGCTCAGGGACTGCCAAGACAATATATTTAGAGCTATGTACCAGTGTCGGGCATTGTGATACAACCCTTTTTTAATCTCCACAGCGTGTGACTCTAAGTCACAGAACCTGTCCTTTAAGAAACAAAAATGTCAGTTGGGGAGATAAATTATGAACTCATAGGAAAAGAACTATAAGAATGCAAAGCATCCTGTGGTCAATGCTGATTGAACAGTAGAGTCATTACTATTTGGGGACCTCTTCCAGGACTCACGGTCTTAGGACCAAGGAAGAGGTAGAACCTGTACAGTGAGTCTTCAAGGATTTGTAGAAATTATCTATAGAGGAGGAAAATTAAAAGAATCCTAGCTTTCAAAAAAGTATAGAAGTAGGAAAATACAGGGGACATCCAGAAGACACTGAACAGATCCTTTCAACTGAAACAGTTTGGGCCTCTAGTCTGAAGGGTCTTCACTGCTAAATGAAGGTATTTGGGTGTTAGCCTTTCAGTCACTAAAAAATCAAAGCTGGCTTTCTGCCTGTGAAGCAACATAATTAAAGTACACTTTTAGAAAGACTATTGTTCATGAAGGAAATTTGCAAAACACATCAAAACATAAAAAAAAGAAGTCACCTGGAAACCCACCACCCAGAAATGTTACACTTCTGATGGGTGACATAGAATTTTTTTCTGGTTGTGTGTATATGTGAGTGTGCATGTTTGTGTATAAACTGGGATTGTGCTTTATTCACTCAACATTATTTTGCAAGTATTTTCTTATTAAAAATAGTAATTTAACAATTTCATCCTATAAATGTAATATATTGTGCTTAACCAATTTTCCTTTTTCTATCCAGGCACAAATAACTAAAATCAGCCCAAGGTTAACTTAAGCAGTATGTGGAGTAGATTGGAGTGAGGATAAACTAGTGGAGAACAGGGGAACAGCTGTAAGAAGCTATTGGTAGAGGAGTGCCTATATAAATTAGGGCATATTCACACAGAATAGAATAGTTTCCAAACTGTTATATTGTCATATAACAATTATTTCCAAAAATGATGCTGCTCCCTCTGTACTAGAAGGGAGTAGTTTCCCAGATATATTTTCTCTTCTCCCCAGTCTCTTAAATTTGGGGTGCTCCAAAGTTAGTCCTTTCTCTTTTCCTCCAACTATGTTTCTTCCCTTGGTGATCTCACCCAGGCCCAAAGATTTAAATATTGTCTATATGCTAAGCACTTGATGATGCATTGTGGAAAGGGTATTTTATATGCAGAGGTAGATACAAGTTGTCTGGGAAAGAATTCAAACTTGTAATTAAAAAAAAAAAAAAAAAAGCCTGCTTCACTTTCATGCTATGCAGTAGGAAAATTACAAACACAAAATGTGGGTGTCCTGCTCTGCGAGGGATCCTTGGAAGCGAGGGACCTTGAAGCTGGGTGCAGGCTACAGCTTAAGCAAGGGCATGGAGACAGGAGCAGACGATATGAAGAAATCAGTAAAGGGACATGTCTATTTAAAAGTCAGGGGATGGGTTGGGTGGGGAAAAAATCACCAAATTTGAACACTTTGCTCTTTGACCTCTATTCATTCTGATATTTGTAGTGTAACAACATGAAAGCATCCCTTGATTTGGGTTTCTGAAAAATAGTACACAATGCATTGTAAGGGGGGAAGGGAGAAAGTCAAGGTGGGCTAATTAACAAAATATGCTTCTGCCCTGGCCAGGCAGCCTTAGACCATTGTTCCGATACGCCAAGGTTGCAGGTTCAATCCCTGGTCAGGGCACACAAAAGAAGCAACCAATGAATGCAGAAATAAGTGGAACAACAAATCTCTCTCTCTCCCCCTCTCAGATCAATAACTTTTGAATTTTTTTTAAATGCTCCTGAAACAGAAAGCAGATGCACATGACTCTTCATTTCCAGTACCTTTTCCATGTTAGAGTTTCTCTCATTGTTTCTCTTATAAGCTCTGCAGCATTTCACCAGATAACACCCTCCCCTAAAATTGGCAAAGCATTCTTTCTTTCCATATGGAAAAGGCCTGGCCACTTTGACATGACTGTAATTTGCCTCCCATTATATGAGTACAAACATGTAAAAATATTTATACATCTTTCCAATCTATAGAAAACCATTTTGGGGTCGTGAAAACAGTCTCTCTACAGATGGAGAGAATGTGAGAGAAATGCCCTCAGTGTGCTGCGGCTGAGAATGTAGTGCCTGCCCAGCACTGTGCCTCCTCTCATAACAGGGGATGCTCTGCTGAATGAGCCCTTGTATGTCAAGATTCAAAAAGTTCTTGTTTGCTCTGGTTGAACAAAGCTCTCACAGACAGTGGGATCTGCAGGGTAGCCACCAAGTGTGTTAAACCAATGTTCCCTCCACCACATTGCTGAATAGTTTATCGTAATGGCAGTTCTCACCTTCATGTATAGAGGCCGGTGTTCGCCTGGCCCTCCGTGCTGCACAGAGCTCCCACTGACTTCAAAGGAAATGACATAGAACAGAACCCCATGGTGTAAGGAGAAACAAGCAGCATCTGATCAGAATCAGGCCATATTTTTTTTCATTCTCTCTGTATAACTGGCTAAATTCATACACAGAATATCTAAAGGCCACCTTTTACTTCAGCAGTTTATTAATTGTCAGGCGTACATGCGCTTATTAGGGAGCTTGACACTGAACTGCTTTTTATGTAGAAGGAAAAGGGAGGAGGTTGTGTTGTAGAGAAATCCATCCCAACCCCACGTTTTTCTTGGTCTACAGGATACCCAAGAGACCAAAGTGATTGGGGCAGCTTAGTGGCTCAGTTTACTTAAAGCTGGCCTTGAGACAACAGGGAGAAGGAGGGAAAAAAGAGGAAAGGGAGAAGAGAAGAGAGAGAGAAAAAAGAAAGTGTAAGTGTATGTTTATTAAATCTCTGATAGGGGAGATCTCTTTCTAAGCTTAAAAGCAAGGAAAGGAGTCACTAAAGTAAAGATTAGTAAATTTAACTAAGAAATGCAAACTTTTGTGTGTCAAAAATTAAAATAAGTTTGATTTAAGTGGCAAGTAAAAAGCTGGAGAAAATATTGATGACAGCTTTGACAGGTAAAGGTTACTATTTTTAGAATTTTCTACAGATTGTCCCCTATTGCCCGATTTGAGTACTTGAGGTGCACCCACTGTGTGAGTTGTGTACACTCTCCTTTTGTAGTTAAGCCTTGATTGCTGTTGTCACAGCCAAGGTCAGCCACTGCCTCTGCTCTGTCCAGGGTCACACAGCATAAGCTACAAAGCGGTCTGCAGATGGCTGCCACTTGTGCTGGGCTTGGAGGTGCCCAGGAGAGGCCAAGCTGTGTACCAAGGCTGGCTGTTGCTAGTGCTGGGCCTGGGGCAACTTAGCAAGAGGTATAGGACTTGCTGAAGCCATGTGCTGCTTGTTTGAGAGAATTTAGGGAAATCTGAAGCATGGGCCAAGGCAAGCCATTCACATGGAAAAGCCACTGGAAACAGCTTGAGTGGGCCTGAAAGTTGGGTGGGACAGGGTCTCAGGGAATCACCAGGGCAGGACATACTGTGTGAGCCAGGTTGATTGCTCTTAGATATGGCACCCTCCTCTGGCTCTGTGGGGGGAGGGTTCAAAAAAGGAACACTGGTCTCTGCCAGCACTTCTGTCTGGGAGAAAGCTGCCGCCCAGCTCTTGCCTTGATGCCAGACACTTATGTTCCTCCCTGTATGCCTTTAATGCCTTTCAATCTGCTGCCCCAGCACTGCAACTCAGAGGGAGTGGGTCTGAATAAGTCTGTGCAAGGGGAAGTGGCTGGGACTCCAGAAGTTTCAGTCTTCCACAGCCTCAATCACTGCTGGTTTTTATAGCCAGAAGTTATGGAGACATATCTTCTTGGCACTGGAAACTTGGGCTTGGGGGCTTGTTGTGGGCTGGCACCCCTCACTCCTGAGAGAGCCTTCCTGATTTTTATCCGCCACACATGGGTGTCAGACTAGTCCATTCCGTGTTTCTGCCCCTCCTGCCAATCTTGATGTGGTTTTTTTCTTTAATTCTGTTGTTCTGAATGATAGTTGTTCTGTTGTTTAGTTGTAATTTTGATGTAGTTGTGTAAGGAGCCGAGCCTTATTTACCTATGCCACCATCTCGACCAGCAGTCCATGGGTCTTACTTGATAAATTTTTATTAAATTAAAAAAATATTTGTAGGAATCTATAATATTATGTTAGCTACTAGGGACTTAGAATGAAAACACATAATTCCTTCAAATGGCTTATAATCTAGAAGGGAGGTAAATAGGGAAGAATTTAAGAAATTGCAATTCTGCACAACTTTTGTTATAATGGGGAAAGAATCATATAGGAGAATTTCCTAATCTGGGCTCAAGGAAGATCACAAAAGGCTCATTTGAAAATGTGACATCATCCTGAAACCTGTGGGATAGATGATTGAGTCATCAAAGACAGAGTGGGGTAGGACAGAGGCAAAGAGTGCCTGTTCCTGGAAATGTGATGGAGTGCGTCATATTCAGGAAGCTAAACAACTGGTGAGTGAACAGTAGAGATGAAGGCAAGGAGAATTAATGGCAACAGATGCAGCTATAGAAAGTGAATATAAAGGCCAAACCTCATTAAACAGTTTGTACTTCACCCTGAGAGAATGGGATTGTCACTGGAAGGTTTTATGCAGGGAGTAACATGATCAGTTTTGTGTTACACTAAAGTCATTTTGCCTTCAGAGTGTATAAGGAACTGAGGAACAAGAGTTAAGAGGTTATGACAGCATGCTAGATGAAAGTTGATGGGATGATAATGACCTAAACTAGGGCAGTAACAATGGGAATATAAAAAGTAAGATATATTTGAAAGCTATTTAAAAGGTAGTAGTGGCACCCTGGCTGGTGTAGCTCAGTGGATTGAGCACAGGCCTCCAAACCAAAGGGTTGCCAGATCGATTCCCAGTCAGGGCACATGCTTGGGTTGCAGGCCAGGTCCCTAGTAGGGGGCATATGAGAGGCAACCACACATTGATGTTTCTCTCCATCTCTCCTTCCCTTCCCTTCTCTCTAAAAATAAATAAATAAATAAATAAATAAAATCTTGTTAAAAAAAAGTAGTAGTGGCAATTAGCAATTCAATAAATAATGTGATAAATATGCAAATGGTTAGCTATTTGGAGTAGATTTAGATTCTTAATTCAAAACTACCTCACCATAAACTCCAGATCAATTAAAGACTTAAGTGTTTTTCAGAAATAAAATTATAGCCCTGCCTGGTGTGGCTCAGTGGATTGAGCACTGGCCTGCAAACCAGGGGGACTCCGGTTCAGTTCCTAATCAGGGCACATGCCTGAGCTGCAGGCCAGGTTCCCTGGTACGGGGTGCACGAGAGGCAATCGCAACTATACGTTGGTGTTTCTCTCCCTCTCTTTCTCCCTCCCTTTGCTTCTGTCTAAAAATAAATAAATGAAGTCTTTAAAAAATAAAAAATAAAATAAAATTATGAAACTATGAAAAGATTTCTGGTTAAGATGACATTTAAATATACCCCATCTCTTCCAAACCTAAGTTCACCACTTATGATAGACCAAAATACAAAGCTGATGCCAATGCTGTTCCTGAGGTTACAGCATTATATAGCTATGCACCTGAGGAGGTAGAAGAACAAAGGCACAGCAACTGGGAACTGAACAACGCTGACCACTGCCTCAGTGATTAGATCTGTAACATCCCTTATATCCCAAGGTTATGATCAGAACTTTGAAATACCACTGTAGCACATACTTTTGAATGGAAGGAACTGAGTCTGAGCAAAAGTAGCCACAAAACATATAGATAAAGAGGAATAAGTGTAGGAAATGAGGGAAGAAAATAAGCAAACAAACAAAAAACCACAAACAGAAAAACCTCTTACTCAAAACGAGTCTAAATTATAAAACAGGAAAACAAGGCTATGAGAATAAAGTATATAAGCAATTGATACATGAATTCCCTACAACTTAAGTTAATTTTATAGAATAGTTTGATAATTATTTTACAATAAATATTTTAGGATGTGAAAAGATATAAATAAAATGAATAAGAATTTATGAAGAAATAAGCACAAATAAAATAAAAAACAACTAGACAAAAAGATGCAACTAGGGGCTATTAGAATCTGCAAATTTTTATAGCTATTAAAAACTTAATAGTTGAAGAGTGATTTTACTAAAATGAAAGGATGTGCTGAGACATACTTCTAGAATACAACAGTGAGCCAAAGAAATTACATATATATAATTTGCTTTCATATATCCAGAAAAAGTCCAGCCATTGTTAATATAACAAGAACAGCTGGCACAACATCAATGTAATCTGGCAGCCAAGGAGAGTGGATTGGAATGCACATGTGTGAATAGAGATGACTTTCCTGTACTAGACAGTGGGGGTAGTAGACACTGTTAAGTGAGCATGTGCACTGTGTGGCTGTCACATTCAAAATAACTGAGCCAGTAGAGTGAAAAATCTGCATTAGATTTTGCATTAATCTTGAACATTCCTCTATGGAAATTATTCAGACAATTCAGAAGGCCACAGCTATGGGCAAATCTTGATTGGCAGCTACATCACGACAACATGCTGCTCATGCATCACTCTCATGCAGAGGTTTTTGGAAAAACATCAAATCACCCAGATTTTGGTGCCCTGATCCCTGGTAGCCTGTTCATGGGCTTTAGCATACAGCAATCCTTTACTTTCTCTCTGGCATCACCAGTGTTTCCCTCTCTACTGAATCTTTTCTACTATCATAAAACCACAGTTTAATTTCTTCCTTCTGAAAAAAAAAAGACACTCCCATTGACCTCACTTGTCCCTCCAGTTACTCCTCCATTTCCTTCCTTCACCTTTTAGCAAAAGTGTTTAAAACACTAATCTGCCTATACCCACTTTCTCTGTTTTCTCTTCTCCCTGTCTCTCTACAATCCACATTGACCAAGTTTTTGCCCTGTACCATGTCTTCATTTCTCTTGTCAAGATTACCAAAGATTTCTCCACGGCTAAACCTAATGGTCAATGTCAATCCTCATTTTGCTTGACCTATTAGCAACATGTGACACAGTTGATCCCTCCTAGCTTCCTGAGATGTTTTGCTTGACTTCTAACCTGGTTTTATCCCTACCTTACTATTTGTCCTTCTCAGTCTCCTTTGTTGGTTTTTCCCTATCTCCCCGACCTCTGAACATTGAAATATCTGTCTTTGGATTTCTTCTCTTCAATGTCTACACCCACTTTGTGGTAGATTAACTGATGAATTACAACTATTTGCTTCCTCTCTTCTATGAGAATTGTGTACATCCACAACCTTTGGATTTGTCTCGAGATGCTTCTTCTGTCACAATATACATCCTCATCCTATTGCAGGGCTGGGCTATGTGACTTTCTTTGGTCAGAAGAATGAAGTAGAAGCCTGTGGTATAGTCACATGCAAGGAGAAAGTTCAAGTTGGATTGCATTGTTTAGTTTGACCTCTTGTTTCTGTCCTCTGCTGTGAGTAGGGCATGTGCCAGGCAGTGGCTGTTTCTTCAGCCTAAGCCCAAAATTAGAAGATACTTGAATCAGACTCATAGGCAGCCCACAGCCTAAAACAGAGCTCTAATCAACCTGTTGCCTGTTGTATGTTTGTAACAAGAGTAAGAAACAAATGTATGTTGCTGTAATCCACTAAGATTTTGGGGTTGGTGTATCAACAATGTTGACTAGTCCTGGCTGATGTGTCTCAGTGGATTGAGTGCTGGCCTGTGAACCAAAGGGTTGCCGGTTGGATTCCCAGTCTTAGCACATGCCTGCATTGTGGGCCAGGTTCCCCAGTGCAGGGTGTGTGGGAAGCAACCACACATTGATAATGCTCTTCATCTCTTTCTCCCTCCCGTCCCCTCTGTCTAAAAATAAATAAATAAAATCTTTAAAAAAATAAAAATTTTGAGAAATTTTTTTAAAAAACCCAACAACAATGTTGACTAATAAAATACCCTTTAAGTTTTCCTGAATGCTAGTTGCCAACTGGGTACCTCCACTTAAACATCTAAAAAGCAACTCCAACTCAATGGGTCCAACAGTGAGCTCTTGATCTTCTCTACAAATCTGTTCTTGAAGTTTCTCCCTTGTAGACTAATGGAAACTCTGAACTTCTAGGATAAAAATTCTACAGTCATACCTGATTTCTTACTTTTGCTTATATTTCTTACAAATCATATTAGTGCTACTTTCAAAATAAACCTAGATTCTGAAAATTTCTCACTCCCTTCACTGGTGCCACTTTGGCCCAAGCCATTATCATTTTTACCTATTTCCTGTTATAGCCATACCAATTCCACCAACAGGTTGGTCACCTTTGTTTTCTCCACCCACAGTCTCAGCTCCTCAACAGAGAAAGTTCTAAAGTAGGAAAACTAAGGTTAATTAGCAATTAACCAACAAATACCACCTGAATTCAGCTAGGTCATAGTTACTCACAAGTTATCTTTCCATTTTCTCTAATCACTTTTTACCACTTCAGTATCACCTTCATGCATTTCACCATTATCTCTTATCTGGATTGATTTTTTTTTTTGAGGAATACAAATTTTAGTTTTCATGTTAAAATTTTTACAAATTTTATTGTGTCATACACTATACAAGAGTAACAGTTACAAGTGAACTAAACGAATTGTATTTTGGGACACCTCTATTCATTTTACTATCATAAGCCTGTTTTGTCACCTAAACAGCAACAATAGTTACAATTACAGAACTGCTCAACTTTAAAATTTAATAAGTGTGTTATGATGGAGGCTAATACATAATACAAAGAGCAAGTGCCCAAACATAGTCTTATATTCTATATTATTCTTTATACCACAGTTAGAAGCATGTGTTAGAATCTACCCAAGAATGCCATCATTCAATATCTGACTAAGCAGGTCAAGTCAGCAAGCATTTCAAATTATTTTCCAAAATCTTACTTAATTTAGTTCTGCAAGGACCTGGATTATTTTGAAAGCTGCTCAGGTTACTCCTGCTATTGTCCACTATAGTGGGTCTTTAAAACAATAAGTCAGATTGTGTCACTCCTTTGCTCAAATTTTTCTTTCCCTCAAATGGTTTCCCACCTCACTGGGAGTAAAAGTCAAGTCCTTATAATGGTGTAAAACATCCTTTACATTCTACACAGACACCATTCCCAACATGTTGCTCAAATATCATCTCTTAGGACTCATTTTTCTCATTCATCTTTGTCTACACTGAATTCCTTGCTATTCCTTAAACATACCATTTATGCCTCATCTGCAGGGTCTTTGCATTTGTTGTTCTCTCTACAATGCTCTTCCACCAAATATCTCTATGGCCTGTTTCCTTATCTCCTTCAGGATTTTATTCAAATGTCACCTTCTCAGTGAGGCCTTTCTTGACCACCTTATTTTATTTTATTAAAAAAGATTTTATTTATTTATAAGAGAGTGGAATGGAAGGAGGAAGAAAGGGAGAGAAACATTGATCTGTTGCTTCTCACATGCCCCTAACCAGGGACCTGTCCCCCAACCCAGGCATGTGTCCTGACCAAGAATCCAACCTGTGACCTTTCGGTTTGTAGGACGATGCTCAACCCTCTGAGCCACACCAGTCAGGGCTTGATCACCCTATTTTAAATTGCAACCCTTCCCCAGGACTCCCTATCCTCCTCCCCTGCTTTATGTCTCTCTATTATAGTTCTTGATTTCAGATGATTTGGTTTACAATTTTTTTTTTACTTTATTATGGTGCAAAAGTGATATGCATTCAGTAGAAACTGTACTTCAGAACTGCATAGGTAAAAACTGTACAGGTGATTTTGCCCAATTGTAAGCTAATGTAGGTTTTCTGAACATGTTTAAGGTAAACTAGGCTAAGCTATGATGTTCAGTAGGTTAGGTGCCCTACTGTACGTCAAAGAGCATCCCTACAGCGTTTATGACAGAGTACATAAAATTTAACATACCATAACCTTTGCTTATTTATTGTGTTCATTGTTTCTCTTCCCGTACTAGAATTTAAGTTCTATGAACTATGAGTTTTAGGGGCCTGTCTTGTTCACTGCTGTATTCCTCTGAGCATAGTAAGTGCTCAATAAATATATGTTGAAAGAATCAGTATAACTAACAAAGTATAACATGTATTATATTTATATTTATGTTTCCTTTGAAATGGAAGGAAACATGTTGAAGGAAACATACAAACAACCAACTGAAAAGTGAACCAAGGATATGGATAATGATTTCACAGAAGACACACATCATCAATACATCTAAGAGACTCAACCTCACTAATAATCAGTGCATTAAACAAAATGAGATATCTTTTCATAAGCATCAGATTGGCAACAATTTTAAAAGTCTGACAATACCAAGCATTGGCAGGGATGTAGAGCATTGGGAACTCTCATACACTGCAACTTTGGAGATTGAAAATATCTTGTAAATACTAGAAAGACACATACCCTTCACCCAGCAATTCCAGTCCCAGATATAAATCCAAGAAATAAGTGTTAACATGTCTTTTTACAAAAGGCATGTAAGAGAATGCCCATGTCAGCCTTATTAATAATAGTCCCAAACTAGAAACTCAAATGTCCATTAACAGTAGAATAAACATATAAATTTGGTAGATACATACAATGGAGTATTTTACAGCAATAAAAATGTGTAAACACTAGAATCAAACAAAACTGCAAACTATTTGAAACTACCTAAAGCCCAAAGGGCAAGGGCAGCTGGAAGATGTAGTGCTCTGTGATACAACACAGAGAAGGGAAAGTATGAGAGATGGTTCTGAAAGCAAACAGGAAATTGATAGGCACACGTGTGCAGCTTCTCTTACTGGTGAGAGGGAAGGACCTGTGGTCCAGCCCCCCCATTTCCATACAACCCAGAATGAGTCCCTGGTGTCATTTTTTAATTACCCTGTTTGTCATTCTACAATATGTTTCCTTTTCCACTCTTTACCACTCTATTCACCCACTTCATTAATCAAACACTCCTTCATTTATCAAATAGTGTTTTGGATGCTATAGAAGTGTAAGATGTGACTTCCATACCCTGGGAGTTTGGAATCTACTTTCAATGACAGTACTTAGTAATGATAAAATGCCACATTCATTTCCTTGCTTAAAAAAATAAAACAAGCAATATCATAAGGTAGTGTACTAAATATCCTGGGAACTCACACTAGAAGGGGATAGCTTCTGACTGAGGTAGACAAGATTTCTAGGAGAAAGTAAAATTCAGCCATATTTTAGAAGATGGCTAAGGTTTCCATGGGCACACATGGAGAAAGCTCATGAATAACTCATGATGACAGCTTAATAGGTTCCGCAAAGGGCACCCAGTAGAAGCAGACTGAAACACAGAAGTACAGGAGTAAACAAAGAGAAAAGGGGAAGTAGGAGGTTGAGACTATATTGTAGAATCTTCAAAGGGATGCTAAGTAGTTTTAACTTCTCTTAATAGGCTTTGATTTGGGAATAATTTGGTCAAAACTGGTAGTGGCAATGCATATTATCTTGGAAAGGGGTGTCTGGAAGCATATCTATTTATTGAGAAAAATAAATTATGTTACTTGCTTCATATGCATTATTTCATTTAATCCTTACTGTAACTCTATGAGATAGGTCTTATTCGCCTAATTTTTTAGGATAGAAAACTGATTATTGGAGAGTTCATTTCATGAAGTCATACCGGAGAGAAATACTACAACCATCTCTCAGATCCAGGTCTTTTTTACTCTAAACACTGTAATTTAACTCTCTGGTATATCGCCTCTATTATAATACTGCCAATTAGATTCTATCCATCTCTGAGGAGGAGATGCTGTGCATCTGATCTAAGAGGAGCATTACTTCAGGAAGGCTAAAGTAATTACTTCAGAAAGCAATAAATGAATGCATCAATAAATAAAACAGCCCTGGCGGGTGCAGCTCAGTGGATTGAGTGCAGGCTTGTGAACCAAAGGATCAAGGTTCGATTCCCAGTCAGGGCACATGCCTGGGTTGCAGGCCAGTTCCCGTCAAGGGACGCACGAGAGGCAACCATACATTGATATTTCTCTCCCTCTCTCCCTCTCTCCTTCCCTTCCCCTCTAAAGATAATAAATACAATGTTAATAAATAAATAAATAAAT
This sequence comes from Anoura caudifer, assembly GCA_004027475.1. Lineage (NCBI taxonomy): Eukaryota > Metazoa > Chordata > Mammalia > Chiroptera > Phyllostomidae > Anoura > Anoura caudifer. Next base: position 31,554 of record PVKU01001667.1, on the reverse strand, counting down.
AAAGCAAATTGCAAGCTCTCTCTCTCCTTTTCTCTCTCTTTATAAAATCAATTTTTAAAAAAAGAATATTTACTATCTAGAGAGGTTGAACTTGAAAGACTCTGGATCCGGAGACCCATAGGGATTCAGTAAAAGTCTATATATTGAACAATGAGGTCCCTTTTATACCAGCTCTAGACTGTGGCTGCCAGGCATACAGTACCTCATCTTCAGGCTGAAGATTAAAGCATTCGCCTTTGGAGCTACTGACTTCCCAGGAGAAAAGCGTTTGGGGAGAGAGAGCAAGAAAACATCCAGAGCCCTGCTGAATCGACCTGCCCCTGCACAGAGGTTCTAACCAACTTTTTATTGCCTCACCCACTGGGTGGGGGGCAGTCCCCCTAGTACCATAAATAATGCAGCTGGGTTTCCCGCATTCGGGGAAATGTCAAGAGTGAGCACATGCAGAGTGGAATGGATAAGCATCGCCCTTGGAAAACCACCTTCAGAAATATGGTATCTCCCCTGCCAGGTAAGTATATCACCTGACTCCACCAAGGGTCAACAAATATTCAAGGAAAGATTCTAACACAAAATACAGGGAATCCCCAAACATTTAAAAATTACACTAATAAGAAAGTAGAGATAGTACATGGAGCAGAAAAAGGCATAAATGTTATAATTAATATTCAATAAAAATAGAAAAAATATTAAATCTTTGAAACAAGAATAAGGAAACATTCAGAGAATTATAAGAGCTTGTAAATGCTAAGAATGTGATAGCAAAAACACAAAATTTAATATAAGGGTTAGAAAGTAATGTTGAAAATATTGTAAAAGAATATAAAAGAGTAAAGAAACAATAATAAAATCAGAAAACCAGAGGAAATTTAAGATCTAACTAAAAGGAGTTTCAGAAAGAAAACAGAAAAATTAAGAGTAAAAATCAAATACTTAAAGAAAATTCACAAGAATTAATTGTCATGAAACCCTAAAAGATCCTAGAGAGTGAAACAGATCATGTAGAAGGAGGAACAGAATGGCATTAGGTTTCTTGTAGCAAAACTAAAAAGCTAGAAGATAATAGAACAGTGAATCCTAAATTGTGAGCAAAGTGGATTTCCAATCTAGAATTCTAAATAAACATTCAATCATGTATAAGGATAGAATAAAAACATTTCAGATATGCAAGATCTCAAAAAGTTCACCTCCAGGCACCACCTCTAAGGAAAATATTGGAGAAAGCATTTCCCCAAAACAGTGGAAGAAACCAGGAAAAAGGTGTAGATGAAATCCAGGAAAAAAGGATCCTACATAGGAGAGAGAAGAAAATGACCAGAAGTCCCAGGTGGCCAGTTGTGCAGCAGGGCTAGAATGCAGGATGAAGATCTCCAGGAAGTGGGGGGGGAAACCTGAAACTGATCTGAATTTAACTGTATAAAGAGGAGTTTTACAACTCTGGGGAAAGGAAGAAGATAAATCATGGCAAGTACATAGAAAACAAAGCAAACACAAAAACAAGGCAATTATTATCATAATGATTCTTATGTAAAAGCAAATATGATCATAATATACTATATGTATCAACAGTGAACATTTTTTTTTACACAAGCATAACAATGTAAACATTGAATGAATTAAAACTCCTATACTGGAACAGTGGAGGTACAGAGAAAGATGACTTTACTTTTATGCTGGTTGAGTTTAAGTTATGCCTGATGGGACTTGAGGTGGATCAACAAACTATAGAATGTCAAGCTAAAGATACCCATTTTTTTGAGCAATCTCCCTGAGCTGTGGAAGTGGGTAAGATTATTAAAGGGAGGGGCATTATAGAGACCAAGTTAAAGACTAAAAATAGAACCTGGACACTCTTTAGGGTCAAAGGAATAAAAATATTCAATAAAGATGTAAATAAGTAGAGGAAGAAGTACTTAAAATAAGAAACTTTACGAAAGACAGGAGAAAAGAAATTCTCAAAAAGTATACACTAGTATAAAATGTTTCAGAAGGCTACAGGAAGATGATCAAAGGCTCTTGGCTTTATTTTTATTTTTTTAACATAGTAAGAAAAATTAAGTTTAGAATTGGCCAGCTCAACTCCATTTAGATGATCCCTGTTTTGTTGTCAAATTTCAAAGCATTATACTCAGGAGCCAGTATAACATAATGCCCTCCTCTCTCCATCAGTCCTGAGGATGGTGCTGACCTTGGCCACATAAGTGTCATAGAGTTTTTTCACAGCCTGTTTGATCTGGTGCTTGTTGACCTCAACATCCATAATAAACACAAATATGTTGTGCTCTATCTTCATGGCTGTCTCAGTGGCCAAGGTGTCCTTGATGATGGCATAGTGGTCAAGTTTATTTCTCTTGGGGGAGCTCTTCCAAGAATATTTGAGCTGTCTTCTCAGCTGCACTGTCTTGGGCTACTGGAAAGTGGATAATATTCAGATCTTTCTTCGGACCTTTCTCTTTATGGCTGTGGACACCTTTCAGACTACCTTCTTGTCCTTCGAAGCCTTTGCTTTGGCTTCAGCTTAGGGAGGGTAAGGGGCAAGAACTTCCTTCTTCACTTTCAGTGCCATCTTCATGAAAAGCCAAAGATGATCTTAAAAAAGTCACTAATGGTCTTCTACAGAGAAGTTTTATTCTATTGGAGGAGGAAGAAGAATCAGGGAATGGAGTATGAGGTAACAATATGACAGTCTTAAAAAATTTGGGGCACTACATGGTGCCAAAGTATCACTCCATGGATTATTTGCTGATTGAAAGTAAAAAAGTCAACTATAATTCAATAGGAATACATAAAAATAAAATGGGTGAAATTGTTTAAAAAGTAAAAAAAAAAAGTAACAATACCAGTGAGATCTGGCTGTTGCCTCAACTCAGTAATCAATGTTAGCATCACTAAAAGTGAGGTAATCTAAAATGTGATGAAATAAAAAGTATATAGCATCAACTATGAATATTCCTGACAAAAAATGTTTAATTTAAATTGAAGTCTACTGGTTTTCAAGAAATTAGGGATAGAAGAACATGTGAAATGACAGCAAAAAAGAAAAAAGAAACAATCAGACAAATCCAGAAGTGGGACATTAGATAGACAATGGGTTTAGTGCAACAATTCAATGACATAAAAAAAAGGAAAGGGAGCCCTGCTTGGGCAGTTCATTTGGTTAGAGCAGTGTCCCAATGCACCAAGGTTGTGGGTTTGACCCCCAGTCAGGGCACATACAAGAATCAACCAATGAATGCATCAATAAGTAGAACAACAAATTGATGTTTCTCTCTCTGTCTCTCTCTCTCTCTCTCTCTGTCTCTCTCTCTCTCTCTGTCTCTCTCTCTCTCTCTCTCTCTCTCTCTCTCTCTCAAATCAATACATTTTTAAAAATTTTTAAAAAGGAGGGAAGGGAGCATTGTTAAAATTAAAAGTGAATTAAGCTAAGCCATACAACTACCTGAGAAACACACAGTCTTGAACTGAATCCTGATTTGAAAAAAACAACCATAAATCACATTTTTTGTGTCCCCTGGAAAAATGTGAATATAGTCTGTTCCATAATATGAAGGCATTATTATAAGTTCTATTAACTGTGATGATGATATTTTTAAGAGATGCATTCTAAAGTATTTAGGGGTTAAATGTCATTATGTCTATAACTTTATTTTAAATGCTTCAGGAAAACAAATATTATGCAAATATGACAAATTGTTAAATCTATGTGCAAGTATATTGGTATCTATTATGCCAATATATTTCAAATATACTTTTCTGTATATTTGAAATGATAATAAAATTAAATATACAAGTGGTAGAAAGAAAATGATGAAGTAATAGTCTGAGGTGGAAATTGAGCCAAGGTTGCTTTTACTGTGAACATGAGCTGAAAGGAGGCAATATGGAGAGAGGGAGGAACTGATGAACAAAGTCGAAGAAGTGGAGTAGGCTAGAGGATAAGGACAGGTGAAGAGCTGAGATCCAAAAAGATTGATCAGCGCCCATTTTTGAGATAGAGGAGCAAAAAATAATGAGTAAAGAGACGAGAGCATTCTACAGTGGAGAGAGCCAAACTGGGAAATGGACTTTGAGTGGAGGGAGGCTAAGGGTAGATCAAGAATAGTGAAGGTGGGTTTGGGGACTTGAAGAAAATGAGAAAGTTCTGAAAATGCTGCTGGGTAAATTCTGCAGGAATGCAGTGTGGAGGAGAAGTGTGCAGATGAAGTTAGATAGCATACATTTATAGTAAAGCCAATCGCATGATTGGGTGATTTCCTTCAGGGATGCTCAAAAGTCCAGAAATGGAAGAAAACCAAAGAATGCTAGGTTTTCCCTGGAGTGAAAGAAGAAATGGGGACAATCCCATAAATTAAATGGGTGACCATGGGTGTTTCTAGGTTTTCAGTAAGACCATGCATAACTAGCCACTCATGGCTGTGTAACACAAAACATTGAGTGATGCTTACAGCTGGCTTTGGGGAAGCCTGGAAGGTCATTAATAGATTAGAACAAAAAAGGCTGAAAGGGATAGGAAGTCATTTTTGCTGTGAAGGAAGGCATAATAGGAGTGAAGGTGTAGAACAAGTAGAAGAAATAAGTTGTAGTCAAGACACAAAGCATATGCACATATACAAGGACAAGAATCACAGAGGAAGAAAGTTTGGAGAATGTAAAATTTCAAGTGGTGTTGAGGTCCTAAGTATGGCCATTCAAATGTGTAACTGAAGTAGAAACTAGTTAGCCAAGTTTTTAGATGAAAAATGAACACGGATGTAGTAGAGTCTTCTCTAACAGGAGTGCCCAACCTTTTGGTGTCTCTGGGCCACACTGGAAGAAGAGTTGTCTTGGACTACACATTAAGTACACAAACACTAACAAAAACTGATGAGCAAAAAAAAAGGTTTTAAGTAAATTTATGATTTTGTGTTGGACCTCATACATGGCCATCTTGGGCCATGTGCGGCCTGTGGGCCACAGGTTGTAAACCCCTGATAGACGGTCTCTAACATAGCCTCCAGTGATCCCCAGCCCTGTTACTCACACCCTTGTATGACCCCCTCCCCTGAGTGTAGACTGGACCTTGTGACTTACCTCTAACAGATAAGTAAGGCACAAATGATGAGCTGTCACTCCTGAGATTATGTTACAAAAAAGAATCTAGCTTCCATCTTGCTTGGTCAATTGTTTGCTCTATGAAGCCAGCTGCCATGTTGTGAGATGCCCAATGGAGAAACCAACCAGGCAGGAATTGAGAGAAGTCCCTGGCTATAAGCCAGTGAGAACCTGAGGCCCTCAGTACAACAGCCCAAGAGGACCTGAGGCCTGTCAACAACCACATGAGTGAACTCAGAGTGGCTACCCCCTAACCCAGCTTTAGATGGCTGCAGCCTCAGCTGGCACCTAGAATGCAGCCTTGTGAGAGATCCTGAGCCAAAGGATCCAGATAAGTGTTGCCCAGATTCCTGAGGCACAGAAACTATGAAATATAAGTTTTTGTTGTTCTAAGCTGGTAAACTGGGGTGATTTCATAGATAACTAATGTAATGGATGTTGATGTCTTGAGAATAGCAGGAAAGAAGATCGAGAGGAAAACCATGAGTAGGAGCAGTGGTTTGTAAAAGATTTAAAGCTTCTGCACCTTTAATGTGCATACAAATGACTTCAGGATCTTAGAATTCCGATTTTGATTCAGTAGTTCTGGGGACTGAAGTCTCCATTTCTAACAAGTTCCCAGGTCATGCTAATGGAGCTGGCCATTTGAGAGGCAGAGATTTCAAGTGCCTTGAGGATTAGCAGAGGTTGGTAGAGAAGGTGGGTAAAAGGTGATTAGGAGAATCCAAATCAATATGCTTGTGGAGGGGGTCAAAATGTTTACTAAAACAAGGAGGCAGGCTAAGGCGTATGTGAGCCAGGGACTGAAATGAGCCAGAGAATAATACAAATGGATCAGATTAGCAGATCAGTGTGGGTGAAGATGTAAAGCATTGAGTGTTGCCTACAACTGGCTTTTATAGGTTCTCCATGATATCATGTTTGGACAAGTCTCTCATGGTTAAGGGACAGAGGACAGAGTTCTCTCTTCTCTTCTCTTCTCTTCTCTTCTCTTCTCTTCTCTTCTCTTCTCTTCTCTTCTCTTCTCTCCTCTCCTCTCCTCTCCTCTTCTCTTCTCTTCTCTTCTCTTCTCTCTCTTTCTCTTTCTCTCAGTTGTTCTTAATATCTATCCACATCCATTTAATATTTAGGAAAGGTCATTATGGTAGATGGAGAAATAAGTTCCTTCCTTACTTCATCATTCATTCATACATACATGCCTTCATTCTGTAATCCTGCACTGAGTATTTATTATATGCTAGGAACTGAGGAAACAAAAGTGTTTAAGAGGGTCCTTGCCCCAGTTATTGAAATAGCAGGGGCAACAGGTACATTGATAAGTAGCAGACCACAAGGTGATTGGTGCTGTAATAGGGGTATAAAAGGTATGGTGGCCTGGCCAGGTGAGTGATCAATTCTCCTCAAAGGCTCAGGGCTTGGAGAAGTTCCACAGAATAGATAAGGTGAGAGCCAGGAGGAACTGACATTGGAAGGAAATTGGGAACTTCTAGGTAGATCAATTTGTAAATAAATCTCTCCCAGACCCCAACCTTGTACCAATAATTTATGCCTACGCAGCAACGGAGTTCTAGTCTTTGGGTTCCTCTGTGGGAAGAGAACTTGCAAACTGGCCAACATAAATACATTTCTCATTGTAAATGATTAAATTGATTTTCTGATACAAATCAGACTCACATGAGTTTGGGATGCATGAGCCAGTTTTTCTTGGGCCTGATAAAGCCAGGATAAGCCAAGACTGAGGATCCAGATTTACAAGGACGGAAACCCCAGGGAAATCTAGAAGGGCTCCTAACCATGAACCTATTCCTCATCTCCACAAAGTGAAAACAGTAGATGTAAAGAGGACTCAATTACTGATTGCACTGTTTACTGAAAAGTACAAAAGGCACATACCATATGATTTAGGAAAAGGCCTGATGAACACATTTGAATAGATGCTAAAGTTCGGGTACTTCAACCATTTGTCTGCGTTAATAGTGAGGCTTTGGCGCTGTGCTTTTATGCCTTTAACCAGGACAAATACAGTATAAAGAAGAGAATTTGGTGAACTGCTCCTGAGGCCTGTTTGAAACTGTACATAAGGTCAGTTTGACATCATACACTAATGTTCTGCTTGATCGAGTCTGACCAGTTTTTCTCTCAATTAGTAGGGCAATTCTTTCCTGCTCTGTGACTCCTCACTGGCCTTGAACTGCAGTGGCAGCAAAAACAGGTGTAACTACAGGCCCAATGCACGTGTGCGTGTATGAACACACCAGGCAAAGCAGCCATGGCTGCCACACCACCCAACCCTGCTCTGACTTGACTTGACCCAGACACTACATCCCAACCTGAACCTGTCATTGTGTCCACCCTGATGCACTGAGGTCTTAAAGTTTTAAGCTCCATGTCTAGTTTAGTCTTTACAGTAGAAATTCCTATGTGAGTGGCCCCAGAAGAAAAGCCCAAAGGCATTATTTTCCACATTTAAATTTTTATGTCACACTAAACAGAAGATCGAATTTATATACAACACCAAACATTGTATCACTTTTTGTTACTGTCTAGGCTTTGTCAGCATATATGTGCATATTTTTACAGAGTTGAACCAGGGTATTCTTTATCCTGTTTATTATATTTATTCCATGTTTACCTCCCTGAGACACACACATTTAGACACACATTCATGCCTCAGCACAGACCAGATTCTCACTATCTAAAGTAGGTGCAGGTGTTCAGTGTATTATTGACAGAGTAGGATTGCTTAGCCCCGTTGTTTATTGTTGGGATTGGGGTTGTTTCCAGTTTTTTAATATCGTGAATAAAGCTGTTACATATATCCTTGTACAAATTGCTGTTTTTTCTTTTAGGTTATTAAGTTGGAACACATTTCCCCAAGGGAGAAAGAAAATCTGAGATCAGATTTTCACCTTGAAAGGTCTGTCCAGAGAGGATAATGCCCATTACAGGGTTGCCAGGAACACTAAATGAGGTCAACAAGGTACAAGAACAGAAAAGAAATTATGCAGATATAGATTATTATCACTCAGAATTTTGTCAGGAAGTCTAATCAGTGTTAATTGAAGATCATCAATCAATTTAAATCACACACTTGAAGTATTTTCTCAGGTTCTTCTTTTATCTTTGCATGCTAAGGATAATGCAGAGCCACAAGAAGCAGTGAATTTCAATGACTAACAATTAAAAACAGACCTATTGTGGATCCCGTGGGCAAATACCTGTTTCCGGAACCCAGGCCTACTTTGGAAGCATGGAAGTGGCCCGCTCTGAAGCTTGACTATTTCTGTCATCTGAAAAGAAGACACTAGTCTAGACACTGGCTTAAGGGCCATCTCACATTCCTCTTCTCTCTTTTCATTTTATCCATTGTAATCCTCTTATTATATTGAAATACTGTTTTTGCTTCTCTCTCTACTCTTAAGTGCTCAGAATGCCCTGGCTTTACCATCTCCGGGCTCTATTTTCTCCTCTGGAAATTGAGGAGCTGATCTTGATGGTCTCTTCCAGCCTTTGCAGCTTGGACCTCAGAGCGTCTATGGTTCTGTTCTCTCTCTCTCTGGATGACAAGGACCAGTCTGGCTCCCACCCGGTGTCTTGTTGCTTCAATTTCCCTAAACGACTAATCACTGGTTCTTTAGAGAAATCTTTGTCAAGGCATAGCTTTGGAATCACCTTAGGCATGCTAAAATGCAGGTTCCTGGGCTCCAGGCCTGCTTATTCAGAATCTCAGGGGTTAAACCCTAGAAGCTGCTTTATAAATGACAAACATGTATTCGAAACACAGGGTCCTGGACCAAACTGTGAAATGTGCCTTTGAGTAACCTCCCCCTGCAAATTCCTTCATTCTTCACCTTCCCAGTAGTTACCTCTTATTCTTCAAGGTTCTGCTTCTAAAACAGGTCAAAATAGTCACATCAAAGACAGTAAGTTCACATGATAGAACTGGCAGGAAGAGAGTTGCACAAAGACCTTTTCAATCCCATTGATTCTCTGCCCTATTTGGTCTGCAATTGACTGGTCTACTGCCGTTAAGGCTGACATTAAATGTGGCATTAGAAGACTGCCATAGGGCAGGGAGAACTGTGTCTCCCTGCCCCAAATACGTATGTTTTTTAAAACTTTTTAATTTTTTTAATTTCCTGATTTTAGAGAGAGAGGAAGGGGAGGAGAGAGAAAGAGAGAAACATTGATTTATTGTTCCACTTATTTAGACATTCATTGGTTGATTCTTGTATGTGCCCTGACCAGGGATCAAACCTGCAATCTTGTTGCATCAGGATGACGCTCTAACCAACTGAGCTACCAGGCTAAGGCCTAAATACATATGTTGAATTATAATTCTCAGTACTTTAGAATGTGGCTTTATTTGGAAATAGGGTTATTTACAGATGTGATTAGTTAAATAAGATGGGGTTATGAAGTGGGGTGAGCCTCTAATCTAATTTGACTGGTGTCTTTATATAAATGGAAAATTTAGAAAGAAATAGATATGCACGCAGGGAGAACACCACATGAACGTAGAGGCAGAGATCAAGGTGACACATCTACAGGTTAAGAAACAGCAAAGATTGTCCTGACTAGTGTGGCTCAGTTGGCTGGGCATCGTTCCACAAAACAAAAGGTCACCAGTTATATTCACAGTCAGGGCACATGCCTGGGTTGCAGGTTCAGTTCCTGGTCAGGGCAAGTTCGAGAGGCAACCAGTTGATGATTCTCTCACACACTGATGTTTCTCTCCCTCTCTTTCTCCCTCCCTTCCCCTCTCTCTAAAAATAAATAAAATGTTTGAAAGAGAAAGGAAGTAACAGCAAAGATTACCAGAGAACCACCAGATGCTAAGAGAGAAGCATGGAGCAGATTCTCTCTCCCAGCTCCTGAAGGAACCAACCCTGCCAACATCTTGATGTCACTCTCTAGCTTCCAGAACTGTTAAGACAATAAATTTCTGTTGTTAAGCCACTCAGTCTGCAGTACTTCATTAAGACAGCTCTAGCAAATGAATGCAGAGACCTTGGGCACCATCGTGGCTGGTCATGGAGACCTTAGACTATCCCTGACTACCCTGACGTGCACTGTGCCATCTCATCAGAAAGACAGAAACTGTATTTCTTGGGAGATGAGTGTTGACTGAGATTTGTGTGAAAGCCCCTGGGGCATAATAACTTTTAGTGAGATTGTTATTCACCAAATGGCCAACAGCAAACTGCTTTGGGAAAGACCATGAAGGAATTCCTTGGTAACCAAGAATTACTCTTCATTATATATAAATACAGGTGCCAGGTTGTAGGTGCCTTCAGTTTTCCAAAATGTGCTATTAGTAGAGATGAACTCCCTGTGCTCTTGCCCATACCCAGTCCCTCTGCGTGTATGCTGGATGCGTCCCCTCTCACCTAGCCGAGGGCATCACTTTAGCATTCTCCTCTTTCTGAAATTTTCTGTTTTCTGCTCCCATCAACATACAACATGCTGTTATTTCTCCCAGCTTAAAAAAGAAAAAGACCTTCCTTAATCCTACTTCATCTTTGAATTACCCTTCACTTCTTTCCTTTTGCTTTGCAACAAAACTTCCCAAAAGAGTTGTTAAAACCCTTGTCTTCAGTATCATTTTTAACTTTTAGTAAACTTTATTTTAGACATTTAGAAATGTGCACAAATTCTAAGCTCTCAGTTAATTTTCACCAGGTGAATAATCCTGGTAACCAGCACTCAGGTCAAGACTTAGAGTATTAGTGTATTGCATATTTGAAAGTTGCTAGGAGAATAGATCTTCAAAATTCTCATCATAAGAAAAAAAATCTTATAGCTCTGGTGATGGATGTTAACTGGGAAGAAAAGAAATTGAATATCATCAGTACCTTAGAAGCTCACCTCCTGACCCCTCCCAATCACTAACGCCAGGGTAACCACCGTTCTAACTGCTAGCACCATAGATTAGTTTTCCTGTTTTTGAACTTCATATAGTAGAGTCATAGAGTGTATATTCTTTGCATCTGGCTTCTTTCCCTCAACATTATATTTGTGAGATTAGTCCACGTTGTTATGAATAGGAACAGTTCACTCATTCTGATTGCTCCAGTCCAGGGTTGGCAACTTTTTCTGTAAAGGACCAGGTAGTAAATACCTGGCTTTGTGGGCCATAAGGACTTTAGCACAGCTACTCAACTCTGCTACTGTCACCCACACAAACAGTCACAGACAACACTTAAACAAATAGTTGTGGCTATGTCCTGGTGAAACTTTGTAAAAATAGGGCCTGTGCCAGGTTTGACTCTTACATTATAGTTTGCTTACCCCTGCTTAGTCTATAATATTCCACTGAATTAATACACCATAATTTATTAATCCATTCTAGTGTTGATAGACATTTGTATTATTTCTAAGTTTTGCTTATCCTCCTTTATACCTCCCCTCTTTTTGTGCTTTTAAATCAACTTTATTGAAATATAATTTATACATAGTAAATAAAATGTACCCATTCACATGTAAATCTATTTCAATCTGGATTTTCCCCACCATTCCAACAATGTTTGTTAGCAAAATCATCAATAATCTTCATGCTGCTAAATTCAATGATCAATGCTCAGTCTTCATCTTACTTGAGTTCTTGTCAGCATTCGACAGTTGATACCTATCTCCTCCTCAATACACTGTCCTCATTTAGTTTTCAGAACTGAGCATTCAGGTTTTCCTCCCACCTCTGATCACTTCATCTTATCTCCTTTGCTAAATCCTTTTTTTCTCCCAACTGCTGACCTTGGAAGGCTGAAAGGGCCTGTCCTTAGACCTCCTCTCTGTCTACACTCACTTCCTTGATGATCTCATCCAGCCTTTGGCTTTATATACTGTCTTCGTGCCAACAACTCCTCCACTCACATCTCCAGTCCAAACTTTATGCTCGACCTCCAGCCTCATATGTCCAACAACCTGATTGTAGCTGTCTAATTCATCTTTTCCCCCCTTTACTCACCATGTCTAATTTATAGCAGCTCCAACAGACTCTGCCCTCAAATTCTACCCCAGAACTGACTGACTGACTGCTTTTCACCACCCCTACTATCACAATCCCATCTACGCCTGCATTGTCTCTTCCTGATCATTGTGACTGCATTCTATCTGGTGTCCCTGTTTCCACTCTGGCTCTCATACAGTCAGCTCTCAGCACAGCAGTCAAAGTGACCTGGTTGTAATGTAAGAGAGAACATGTCACTCCTCTGCTCAAAACTCTCTAATGGAGTCCCTTCTCATTCTGAGTACAAGTCCTATAATGTAAAAGTAGACATCCCAACAGCAGCCTACCACGTCACACATCATTGGATCCTTTTCACCTCCTCTCGTTTTCTACAGTCCACCCTTCCCCTCCCACTGCTATAGCCACCCAGGCCTCCTGCTACTCTCCGAACATACCAGGCACAGTCCTGCCTTGCTCTTTCCTTTGCCTGATAAGCTCTTTCCTTAGATGTCTATTTGGCTGATCCTCTCAATGCCTTCAAGTCTTCGCTCAAATGTCACCTTCTCAATGGGGCCTACCCTAACTATTCTGCTTAAGGTGCAACCAGCCCCCAACACATTCAGTCCCTCTGTTCTGCTCTGCTTCTTTCTTTTTCCATAACACTTATAGTTTCCTAGCACACTATATAATTTACTTATTATGTCTAATCATCTACTCCCCACACTAGAGTACAAATTCTTTGAGAGCATGAATCTTTGTTTTGCTCACTGATGTATTCCAGTCTCCAAGAACAATGCCTGTCACATAGTAAGGAATCAACAAATATTTGTTCAATGAATGAATGACACATTAAGAAAATAGGCATTTGGATTTCTCTTTAAAAAGCATTAGTCTTGTTTTTTGGTGCAAATTCTCATCCTGGATTGAAAGCTAAAGGATTCATCTGTCAAGTTCCCAGCAAGTGGTTTGGCAGTTATATCTATTACAAGCAGGTCCTCTTAGGTCGATAGACACCTGAGGCTATTTATTTTATTGCTGGAAGCTTGGTGTGAGAGCATTTTGGTGCAGTTTACGAAAACAGCAGTGTTCTAACCAGCAGCTCCAATAAATCTTACACATTCTTGAGCCCATAAGTCCTGGCCTCTTGCCTCTCTACACATCCATTCATCCAACTAAGAAGAACCTCTTGTTGGAGCACACAGGGGCACTTGATTAGTGAGAGTGATGGGACGGAGCTCGATCTTCTTCCCTTTCTGCCCTGGGGACAAAACTTCAGCGCAAGCAGCTCTTTGCTCAGGACGTGCAGAATGTGACAAAAAAGACTTTGCATCTTTCCCCATCTACCAAATGGCTTGCCCACTGTCCAAAAACAGACAAGGTTAACACATGGAGCCATACGCTAATACAGTCTTGTTCCAAGGAATGCTGTATTTATTTCTAGGACAGAGAGCACCATATGGCTATCAAAGTCCATAGAGACTAGTAGGCTGAGAGATGGTTCATTCAAAACAGTATAAAATGATCTGAGTCTGTATCTATTTTAACATAATTTCTATTATAGTGATTTTCACATTTTCACTACAGTTTGTTTACATTTTGTAGTTGTTTATTTACAAAAATCTATAGTGGTTTAGGGCATGAAGTCTGAAGCCGGACTTTATGGGTCGAGACCCAACATCAACACTTATTAACTGTATGAGCTTGGACAAGCTATTCAACCTCTCTGTGCATTAATTGTCTAGACTGTTAAATGAATTAATAATGGTACCTATCTCATGAGATCTTTATAAGGAAGGAATGAATACACACACACACACACACACACACACACCCCACTTAGCACAATGCCTGGCACATAGGAAGTGTGAATATATACATAAATATATGTAATATAATTATACATTGATATATGTTTTTATATATGTATATGTATGTGTATATATACCTTTACATTTATGTGGTTAGAAGCACTTTACGTCTTGGCAAAATGACAAAAATCATCTAAGATTGCCTTTCATTCTGACCCTTGCATTGAAATCATGGATAAGACAATTGCTTGTCTAGTGAGGATTCTAATAAGATGCTAAGGAGAAAAAATAATTTTGATACTGTGCACACACTCCCAGAATGCCTTTTTCCTCCTAGCAGGGATGAGCCAATCCCGTGAAACAAGCTTTCTGGCAGACATTCTGGAAGGGAGACCACAGAGGACCAGGGATTTCATGTGACAGCACCAGGGTGTATAGGAGGTGACAGCAAAGTTTAGAACAACCTTTAGTAAAACGTTTACTAAACCTCTGTGGTCATCATATTCATATATACCCTAGCCTTTATTAGTTAGATCCTTGCAGGGATGTCCAAACTTTTGGCGTCTCTGGGCCACACTGAAAGAAGAGGAGTTGTCTTGGGCCACAGATTAAATACATTGTGACACACAATCACAAAAACTCTCGTAACATTTTAAGTAAATTTACGATTTTGTGTTGGGCCACATTCATAGCCATCCTGAGCCTCATGTGGCCTGTGAGCTGCGGTTGGACACCCCTGCTTTAAGGTTTGCTAAACCTTATGGACTAAATGAACTAAATTGTGTGCCTCTCCTCCCAAATTCATATGTTCAAGCCCTAACCCCCAATGTGATTATACTTTTTTAAATTTATTTTATTTTTGACAGAAGGGAAGGGAGGAAGGAAGAAAAGGAAAGAAACATCCATGTTTGGTTGCCTCTTCTGTGCCCCCTACTGGGGACCTGGCCAGCAACCCAGGCCTGTGCCCTGACTGGGAATCAAACTGGCAACCCTTTGGTTCTCAGGCTGATGCTCAATCCAGTGAGCCACACCAGCCAAGGCTGTAATTGCATTTTGATATAGGACTTTAAAGAGGTAATTAAAGTTAAACAAGGTCATAAGGTTGGAGTTCTAATCCGATAGGACTGGTGGCCTTATAAGAAGAGGAAGAGAGATCTGTTTTTCTCTCTGCATGCACACACTAAGCAAAGGCCAGGTAAGGACAGCAAGAAGGCAGCCATCGGCAAGCCAGAGAGAGCTCTTATCAGGAAAATCGGCTGGCACCTTGATCTTTGGATTTACCAGTCCCCAGAAATGTGAGAAATAAATTTCTGTTGTTTAAGCCAGCCAGTTGATAATGTTGTTATGGCAGACTGAGCAGACTAAGACAGGTTGAAACAGGATGTATACCCATATGATCCCTAATGACAGGGGTTTATTGCTAGGATTCATGGGGGTAGCATAGATGTCCTCTGTACTCAGCTGGGCAGCCATTGTTTTATTTACCTATTTTTAATTCATTTTTAGAGAGGGAGGGTAAGGAGAGGGAGAGAGAGGCATTGATTCGTTGTTCCATCTATTTATGCATTCATTGGTTGATTCTCATATGTGCCCTGACCAGGGATCAAACCCACAACCTTGGTGCATCGTATTGAGTGGACACTCTAACAAACCAAGCTACTCCATCAGGGCTGGGCAGTCGTTGTTGATCACAGAGCTTCCCAGACAGGGATGTCACTAGGCTTGCGGAGAAATAAAACAAAGGCTCAGCATGGACTGGAATATTGCCTACTCTTTGTTTATTTAGTAGTTATACTTCCTGGCTGGCTTGAGTTGATTTGTTACTGTCTAATGCACAGTGTCCCTATTAGACAGTTTGACATCAAGCTCTTTTTGGCCTTCTTCTGACTAGCCCATTGCCAGGGGACTTTGGCTCCAGCTGAGCATGGCTGGAGTAGTTAGGTTGGTTCTATGTGGCTAGAAATACGACTTTACTCAGAGCAAACCACTAGAGGCTTGTTTCTCAAAAGGGGGCTCTGGCTTGAAGCTAGAAGGCACTTAATAGCTTCAAGAATTTCTCCTCACTGTGGAGTCCAGCCCTTTCCATGACAAGTTCAAAAGCAGCAATTTTGAAGTAAATTGTCCTATAATACTCCTTTCAGTTTCCTAGAGCTGCTGTAATGAAGTATCATAAACTGGGTAGCTTAAAACAACATAAATTTATTCTCTCATTGTTTTGGTGGCTAGAAGTGAAAAATCAAGGTCAGCAGAGCCATGCTCCCTCTGAAGGACCTAGGGAATAGGCAGTCCTCGGCCTGTGGCAACAAAACTCCAATTTCTGCCCACCTTTGTCTTCATATGGCCTTCTTTGGATTTCTCCTCTTCTTCTATTCTTATAAGAACACAAGTAATTGGATTAAACCCACTCCAATCCAGTATTATCTCATTTTAACTAATTAAACCTGCAAAAACCCTACTCTCAAATAAGGTCACACTCTGAGGTTCTGGATAGACATGATGTGGGGGACACTGTTTGACCCACTATATTGCTTTAGTTAAGACTCTTTAGTTGAAAATTACAGAACAACCCTTGAGCCATATTACGCAAAAATAAATTATATAGAACAGAGGAGTGTTTCACAGATTCCCAAGGCAGTAAAATAGTCAGTCTTCAGGAAAAAGAACATGGATCTGCACAACTCTCAGAAGTATTGGTCCTCTCTTCTTCTTTTTTTTTTTTTACACTTTATTTATTTTTAGATAAATAAATAAAGGGGAGGAAGGGAGAGACAGAGGGAGACAAACATGAATGTGAGAGAGACACATCAATTGGTTGCCTGTTCTATGCGCCCCGGCTGGGGATGGACCTGCAACCCCTGCATGTACCCTGAGCAGTAATCGCGCCGGTGACCTTTTGCTTTGTGGAATGACACCTGACCAACTGAACCACACCAGTCAGGGCTTGTTCTTCTTATCTCAGTCTTTCTCTGCCTGGCTTTCTGTGCAGTTCCATGCCTTCAGCAGGCAGATGACCACTCATTGCTCCAGAGTTTACATTTCTATTCAAATGACCAGTTCAAACTGGATAATCTTGTTCTGAGTTCTAAATTCTCAAGAGAGAAAAATCATTGACCTATTCAAAATCCGGTGTTCAATTCTGGTCCAGTCAACTTTGGATAGTTGGTTACAGTGATATAGTAAAACATCCAGAGGAGTAGAGTCATTCCAGTGAACAGGAAGGCAACTCTCAGAAAGATGAGTCATTGTAGGCTGGCTAAACACCCACAAAATTCTTGCCTTGGTTGGTGTGGCTCAGTGGATTGAGTGCTGGCATGTGAACCAAAAAGTTGCTGTTTTGATTCCCAGTCAAGGCACATGCCTGGGTTGTGGGCCAGGTCCCAAGTTGGGGGTGTGTGAGAGACAACTGATTGATATATTTTTGCTATGTCTTTTCACATCACTCCCTCTCCTTCTCCCTCCCCCTTTCTCTAAAAATAAATACTTTTAAAAATACTCACAAAAGGTGTAAAACACATTTTATAGCATTTAGCGGCATACAAAGCTAAACCCTCATTTGATATACCCTCATGTATATAAGGGTATACCCTCATTTGATTTGTGTCAATTCACCCAGAGTAGGCATAGCGGGCATTTTGCCCATTTTACGGATGCAGAGACAGACACTGAGAGGTGACATAAAACCCACAATGGTGATCAGTCTCAGAGACCAGACACAATATTCTGTCTTCTGACTCTTGGCCTGCCTTTCACCTCACCATGACATACAGCCTACAGTTTCTTCTCAATTCTAACCCCCTCAACATCATCGTTCTCCCAGAATGTTTTTACTAGGATTTAGCATACTAACATGAAAAGAAAAATCATTTTCCTTTGAACACTTAAACTCAAATCCCTCTTCATGTGCATTTGATAATTTCCTTCTCACTGATTCTGCAACCTAATCAATTCTTGTGTTGGGGGAAATTGGGCTAATTGGTGTTACATCTCTGCAATCCTTTCATTCATTTCTCATATTTTCTCTGAGGCTTATTTCTCACAGTCACTTGTTCAGGCTCCCTCTTCTCATTTTTTCCCTCACTGGATTCCCCAATCCTGTGGCCTCTGAGTGAAAAATTTGTCTCCTGTTTGATGAAACTCCATTAGTCACCCTGGCCTTAATTTCCTTGGACTTTTTGTCTCTATCTTATATTCATCTTCTTTCCGTCATGTAGGGGGAAATCATTCCTCTTCTCTTTGGAGATCAAAGTTTTCTCTCCTAAAGCTTCCTAAAGCCATTAACCTTATATATCTCCCTCTTCCTTTAAATCAAATCTCTTTAGGCTTTTGTCTCAGAGGAGGCTAAGGTGCAATTTTCGTGGGTCATTCCAAATTCAGGTTCATTCAGGTTCACTAGTCCCCTCAACCATGCAGCTGAAGTTCAACCCCAAGGAGATCAAAGTCATATGCCTGGGGTGCACCAGTGGGGAAGGTGGTGCCATGTCTGGCTTGGTCCTCAAGATTGGCTCCCTAGATTAGGCCCCTGGGCCTGTCCCCCTAACAGGTTGGTGATGACATTGCCAAAGCAACCAGTGATTGGAAGGGTCTGAGGATGACAGTGAAATTGACCATTCAGAACAGACATGCCCAGATTGAGGTAGTGCCTTCTGCCTCTTCCCTGATCATCAAAGCCCTCAAAGAACAAATGTGGCACCCATTCATCTTCAACTAGAGAACACTCTGGAACCATTACTGAGATGCTGGGGACTGCCCAGTCTGGGGGTTGCAATGTTGATGGCTGTCACCCTCATGAAATCATAGATGACGTCAACAATGGTGCAGTGAATGCCCAGCTGGTCAAGAACTACAAAGGGAGGACTTCCAGCCAAGATGGAGGCATAGGTAGACACACTATGGTGTGCCTCCTTGTGCAACCAAAAGAAGGACAACAACGAATTTAAAAACAAAAAATAACCAGAACTGCCAGAAAATCAAACTGTGTGGAAGTCCCACAATCAAGGAGTTAAACATTCATCCAGATTGGTAGGAGAGGCGGAGAGGGGCAGCTGGGGCAGAGAGGAATCAGGGCAAGGTGGTGGCTGGAGGACTAGGCAGTCCCACATTTGCATGCAGATAAACCAGGAGGAACAACTGGGAAGCAAGTGAGACTGAGCAACCCAGGGTTCTAGTTTAGGGAAATAAAGCTGCAAAACCTCTGACTGAAAAAAATCTGTAGGGGTTGACAACAGCAGGAGAAACTCCCAGCCTCACAGGAGAGTTCATTGGAGAGACTCACAGGGTCCTAGAATGCACACAAACCCACCCACCTGGGAATCAGCACCAGAAGGGCCCAATTTGCTTGTGGGTAGTAGGGGAAGTAACTGAAAACCAGCTGAGAGTGCAGCAAGTGGCATAGTTTCCTCTCAGACACCTCTCCCACATACAGCACCACAATGCAGCAACCTGGGTTGCCCTGCTTGGCAAATACCTAAGGCTCCACCTCTTACAGGTGCACTGAGACAAAAAATATGGCCCAATTGAAAGCACAGATCAAAGCTCCAAAAATAGAACTAAGCAATGAAGAGATAGCCAACCTATCAGATGCAGTATTTAAAACACTGGTAATAAGGATGCTCATAGAAATGGTTGAGTATGGTATAAAAACAGAGGAAGAAGTGAAGCCTATGCAAAGTGAAATAAAGAAATATATACAGGGAACCAACAGTGA
Organism: Anoura caudifer; assembly: GCA_004027475.1. Classification (NCBI taxonomy): domain Eukaryota; kingdom Metazoa; phylum Chordata; class Mammalia; order Chiroptera; family Phyllostomidae; genus Anoura; species Anoura caudifer. The sequence goes on along the minus strand of PVKU01001667.1, from coordinate 12,002 downwards.
AGGGAAGGAAACCAGGACTCAAATCAATGATTTGAAATAGAAGGAAGAAAGAAACCTTCAACCAGAACAGAATGAAGAAACAAGAATTCAAAAAAATGAGGAGAGGCTTAGGAACCTCCAAGACAACTTTAAATGTTCCAACCTCCACATCATAGGGGTGCAAGAAGGGGAAGACGAAGGCCAAGAAATTGAAAACTTATTTGAAAACATAAGGAAAGAGAACTTCCCCAATCTGGCAAAGGAAGTAAACGTCCAGGAAGCCCAGAGAGTCCCAAAGAAGTTGGACCCAAGGAAGCACACACCAAAGCACATCATAATAACATTACCCAAGATGAAAGAGAAGGAGAGAATCTTAAAAGCAGCAGGAGAAACTGAGACAGTTACCTACAAAGGAGTTCCCATCAGTCTGCCAGCTGATTTCTCAAAAGAAACCTTACAGGCAAGAAGGGACTGGAAAGTATTCAAAGTCATAAAAAGCAAGGTCCTACATCCAAGATGACTCTATCCAGCAAAGCTTTCATTTAGAATGGAAGGGCAGATAAAGTGCTTCCCAGATAAGGTCAAGTTAAAGGAGTTCATCATCACCAAGCCCTTATTATATGAAATGTTAAAGGGACTTGTCTAAGAAAAAAAAGATGATCAAAACTATGAACAGTAAAATGACAACAAACTCACAACTATCAACAACCAAACATAAAAAAAACAAAAACAAAAATGAACTAAACAAACAGCTAGAACAGGAACAGAATCACAGAAATGGAGATCACATGGAAGGTTATCAGCGGGGAGCGGGGGAGGGTCAAGAATGGGGGAAAAGGTACAGGGAATAAGAAGCATAAATGGTAGGTACAAAATACACAGTGGGAGGTTAAGAATAGTATAGGAAATGGAGAAGCCAAAGAACTTATATGTACAAACCATGGATGTGAACTAAAGGGAGGGAGGAATGCTGGTGGTAGGGGAAGTGCAGGGTGGAGGGGAATAAGGGGGAGAAAAAAATGGGACAACTGTAATAGCATAATCAATAAAATATATATTAAAAAATCAAACACACACACACAAAACTACAAAGGAAAATATTTCAATTAAAGATCATTTGACAACCAAATAAATAAATAAATATTAAATCTTTCTTTCTCAACTGCCTCCTTTTCTCTAGCTTTCACTTTTAGTTTTTCTTTTTTATGTTCTCTTAATAGCAAGAACAACCCAAGCCTTTGACAGTTCTTGCTGCCCCTTCCTGTCTTTGCAGCCATACTTCTTGAATAAACAGTCTTTGCCCACTACCTTCTTTTTGTCCTCCTCATTTCTTCCCTTTTTTCAGTTTGCTGTCCCTCTCCACCACTTTGCTGAAATTTTAGTTTTTAAGAAATATTTTCCGAACAACAACAAAATATTTTCCATTTATCTCCTCACTTTGTTCATGCTTTCATTTAATTAGTCAAGCATAGTTATTATAGGTGCTTTAACATTCTTGTCTGCTAATTCTATCCATCTCTAACATTTCTGGGTCTGTTTTCTTTGAGTAATTTTTCTTCTGGCTACAGGTCTTGTTTCTGCTTCTTGGCATACTTAGTGTTTATTATTATTATTATTATTATTACATGCTAGATACAGTGGGTTTTATATTGTTGCATGTCTAGATTTTGTTGTCTTCCTTTAAAAATTGTTGTGTTTTGTTGTGGCAGGCAGTAAAAGTCCTTGATCCTTTCGGGCTTGGTTTTAAGCCTTTTTAGGGCAGACATAAAGTAACATTTATTCTAGGAGTAGTTTAGCAACACTGCTAAAGCATGACCCTTTTAGTGTGTGGATGGAAAAAGGGTTCTACAGAAAGTATCGTGGCTGGGCGATCTGATCATAAATTCCTAACTGGGCAGGTCACGGTGAGTGGTCACACCCCATTAGTAAAAGGTTTATCTTTGCCTTAAGCAAGCCCTGTCCTTTGTTTCTGTGCCTCTAGGTTAACACACCTCTCAAATGCCTGTTTTCAGACCCCTCAGAGGTCACCCTCAAGAGAGCACAAAATCTTCACTGTGCTGTAATCTGACCCTTGCCTTGCCTTCTCCTACCTCCATGTAATATTTTGTAGTCCCCTCCTTAATGTAAAATGTGTAAAAGAAGCTGCAACCTGCCATTCTAAGAAGCATTATTCTCAGTCCATGGAGATCTTGTTTCCAGGTGTATCCACTGTTGGGCTCAAATAAATTTTTATAAACATTCTCTACAGGTTTGGATATTCTTACATTGACAAGGGTCTCCACGGAAGGTTCCCAGTTATCAACAAGGATAGCTCTTGGGCAGGTCAGAACTTGAGCAGTCTCAGCCCTGGGTAAGACCAGGAACCTTTCAGTTCACAGCTCCCCAGCCTCTCTCTGTCCACACTGTGGAGTTTCACTGCATTCAGCAAAAACTCAAAAGGAGCCTATGCAGATTTCTGGGGCTCTTCTTTCAGGTACCTTCCTCCTCTCTGCAGCTCTGCCTTACAACTTCAAGCAGCTTCAGCTCTCTGAGCTCCTATCTTCATCTCCTGGACTCAGTAAGACCACTGCATGTCACATGGGGTCCCCTTTCCTGCTTCGTGGCAGGCGTGAATCTCCAGGCAGAAAGCCAGGATGACCCTAGGACCACCTTCTCTCAGAGATCACGGTCCCACAGGACTTGTCTAAAATCTGAAAATATTTGTTTCATATATTTTGTCCAGTTTTCTAGTTGTTTACAGTTAATCCCAGTTCCAGTTATCCCACTATGGCCAGAAGAGAGAGTCTGAAACTGTTCTCACAAAGAACACCAGTGACTGTTTCTCAGTAAATTCAAAGGCTTTTCCTTATTCCTCTTGTTCTTGGGACAATGTTTGGATCACTGTCTTTTTTTCCCTTTATTTTTATTATTGACACTATTTCAGATATCCCAGTTCCCACCTCCTGCTTTGCCCACAGCCACGCAGCCCCTGTCACCCCCCTTCCCTCTGGCCATCACCACACTGCTGTTGGTGTCTGTGGGTTATGCACATACTCTCACTTGTTCTTTGGCTAATCCCTTCACCTTCTTCCATCCAGTCCCTCCCAGCCTGGCCCCATAGATGGATCACCGTCTTCTTAAAACTCCTCTGAAAACATCTTATCTCCCTTATCATTCATTCTCTCTTTGTTATTATCTTCTCTTCTCCAGAAGGCCTTAGTGATCAGGAAAGCTCAGTTATAAAACAGGTCATCGTTAATGCTGACAGTTCCCAGTTTGGTCAGGGAGTATAGTTGTAGGAACCTAAACCATGGTCTCTAGGCAAAATCCTTATGATTAGCATTTAACAAACATTTGTTGATTAATTTGGGGAGCGCTGTACCCTTATCCATTAGGATGGTTGAGACTTGGCTGTGTTTAACACGTACATATTTCAATATGAATGCTAACAATATTATTTTCCAGTCTCATTGAGGATTTAGGAGAGTTCTGAAGATTTTTCTATTCCCAAGAAAGTATGGTTGAATAATCTGAAATTAAATTTATCAAGAATGTAATCTTACCCAGACCGGTAAGAGGGGCAGAGTCAGGCGGAGAGGGGTCACAGCAGGAAGAAGCAGTAGCTGGTGGTCCTGGGCACACAAGCGGTGGTTCCCGAGCTCAGGGAGACAGTGAGCAGACCAACCAAGGTGCACAAGGCGGCTGACCGCGGTCACACATTTGCACACAGGTAAGCCAGGCAAAAACAGGCAGCGAGACGGACTGCACAGCGTAGGGCCCCAGGGCCAGGAAATAGAGCCTAAAGGGCACTGATTGAGAACACTTGTGGGGGTTGCGGTGCCGGGAGGGAGTCTCAGTCTCACAGGAGAGTTCGTTGGAGAGACCCACCAGGTCCTGGAATGTGCACGAGCCTGCCCACATAGAGATCAGTGCCAGAGGGGCCCAGTTTGCTTGGGGAAAGCAGCAGAAGGGACTGGAATGTGAGAGCATGGAGCAGGCGTCATTGTTCCCTCTTGGACCCCGCCCCCACATCCAGCATCACAACCCAGCAACTGGGCTGCCCCGCCCTGGTGAACACCTAAGGCTCCGCCCCTTACTATGTTATGTACAGCTGCGACCAGACCAAAACAAACAAATAAACAAACAACAACAACAACAAAACAAGGATGGCTCAAATGGGAGAACAGATTCAGACCCCAGAACCAATTCATCTAAGCGACCAAGAGGTAGCCAACCTACCAGATGCACAGCTCAAAGCACTGGTGATTAGGAAGCTCACAGAATTGGTTGATTTTGCTCACAAATTAGATGAACAAATGAAGGCTACAATAAGTGAAAAAAGGGAAAACTCACAGGGAACCAATAGTGATGGGAGGAAAACTGGGACTCAAATCAATGGAGTGGACCAGAAAGAAGAAAGAAACAACCAAACAGAAAAGAATGAAGAAACAAGAAGTCAAAAAAATGAGGAGAGGCTTAGGAACCTCCAGGGCATCTTTAAACATCCCAACATCTGAATTATAGGGGTACCAGAAGGGGAAGAGGAAGAGCAACAAGTGGAAAATTTATTTGAACAAATAATAAAAGAGAACTTCCCCAATCTGGCAAAGGAAATAGACTTCCAGGAAGCCCAGGAAGCTCAGAGAGTCCCAAAGAAGGTGGACCCAAGGAGGAACACACCAAGGCACATCATAATTACATTAGCCAAGATTCAAATGTAGGAGAGAATTCTAGAAGCAGCAAGGGATAAGGACACAGTTACCTACAAAGGAGTTCCCATCAGACTGTCAGCTGATTTCTCAAAAGAGACCTTACAGGCAAGAAGGGGCTGGAAGGAAGTATTCCAAGTCATGAAAGGCAAGGACCTACATCCAAGATTGCTCTATCCAGCAAAGCTGTCATTTAGAATGGAAGGGAAGATAAAGCGCTTCTCAGATAAGGTCAAGTTAAAGGAGTTCATCATCACCAAGCCCTTATTATATGAAATTAATATAATATAATATAATATAATATAATATAATATAATATAATATAATATAGACTTAGAAAAAGAAGATAAAAAATAGGACAGTAAAAAGACAGCAAACTTACAGATATTAACAACCACACCTAAAACAAAAGCAAACTTTAGGACAGGAGCAGAACCACAGAAATGGAGATCACAAGGAGGGTTAGCAACAGGGGAGTGGGAGGAGGAGAGGGGGAAAAGGTACAGAGAATAAGTAGCATAGATGGTGGGTAGAAAATAGACAGGGGGAGGGCAAGAATAGTGTGGGAAACGTAGAAGCTAAAGAACTTATGACACATGGACATGAACTAAAGGGGGGAATGTAGATGAGAGGGGGCATACAGGGTAGAAGGGAATGATGGGGGAGAAATGGGACAACTATAATAGCATAATCAATAAAATATAATTAAAAAAATCACTGATCTGTACATGAGAGCACCAAACAAAAAGTAATCTTTGCTAGATTTATTATATTTTTTCTTTTTTCTCCTCCTCTTCCCCTTCCCTCCTCCTCCTCCTTCTCTTCCTCTTCCTCCTCTTCCTCCTCCTCCCTCCTCCTTCTTCTTCACCTCTTTATTTGAATTTTTTCTGGATAGATCCCTTACAACTTGTACAGCTCCCCTGCTAGTCCTTCCCAGAACAGGCTCAGTATTTATTCCTTTTTTTCTTTTCAGTTTATCCATGTGCTTCTATTCTGGGTAGTTTAGCAATACGCTAAAATGTCCTGACTTTGTTTCGTATATCTTGGACAAGATTATGTAGGTTAAAATCTTTTATTTGGATTTTAAAAGATTTAAATGGATGTTTAAATGTTTAAAAAGATGTAAGTGTATGTTGTTTTTTTTTATTGACTTGAGAGAGAGAGAGAAACATTGATTTGTTGTTCTATTTGTCTATTCATTGGTTGATTCTTGTATGTGTCCTGACTGGAGATTGAACTCACAACCTTGGCATATCTGGACAATGCTCTACCAACTCAACTACCTGGTCAGGGCCTCCTTGAGGACATTTCTATTAATTATATATAATTCCTACATGTATTCAATATAAAACAAATTTAACTACATCAAAACAGATGTCTGTGATAATAGAATAATGCTTAACAAATACTACAGTGTTCTGCATCTGTCAGAAGAAAATAACTCAGATATTCTGATCACTGGCTGTAGCTTTTATTGATATTAGATGACACTAAGATAACCAAACATCAAGCAAAGGATAATTATGTATCTTTCAATTATTTTTCCAACTCTCTTTCAAGAAACTTGTCAACACAGGCTTGATGACTTGAGAAATAGTATCACTTTAAAGTAATCCTTATCAAGTTCAAACTGGCCACTAAGTATTCAAACTCAAGGACAATTAAATATTTGCTTATCCTAGGAGTTAATTTGTTGCCTTTGAGACCTTGTTTCACCACCCTTAGAGCATTTAAAAATGGACAGACTGATTTTTAAGAAATGCCACTAGTGAGTAATGGTTTACTTAAACAAACAAAAAGAAAGCTTTTAAAAATCCTGTGCTGTTTTAGCATCCCTGGCTGCCACATTTGAAGAAAAATTTAAACTGAAGTGTCATCCACAGATATGCAATAAGAAAGTCAATTTTGAATCATAGCTGTGTTCTTGGTCTTAGCATAGAACACAAAGGTTGAAGTAAGGGTATATGCTAATGTTACTGGAAAGAAAGGGATACAATTCCAGGTCAATAAGAGTGAGTAAAAAGAAAGTCAGTCAGGGTGGAGAAATAGCAAATACAAAGTGGTGCATAAGGGAATTGGCTATGGCTTCATGAGAAAACACAGTCTCTTGGTCAGGCCATACAAAATCATATGCGCCGAGTGGTCCATCAGGGAGAAAGGGGGAGGGGTTAATGTGCTGGTTCCTTTTTACTCTCTGTCTCTCTCTTTGGCCAAAGTAGACACCCCACAGGGTGACGACTCCCTTGCATGCCTGGACTTGTAATGCGGGCCCTTTCCAGGCATCCACAGTGCTGCCTGCAAGTGGTCAGAGGAGACAAACTCCATGAGTCAGATTGAGCTGGCTTCACACTCTTGGCTGCACTGCAGCTCCCACTGTATGTGGGCGATGGAGGCCAGGCCTGAGAGGGTCCTCACACCAGGGCATGGAAACACTGCCAGGGCTCTCTGTTTAGCAAGCAGCTTGGAGGCCAGCGAGGCAAATCTTGGGAAATATATAAAATAGGTCCAATATTCTTTGCATTGTTATTCAGGCCCCCTATCTAAAAATACCGCTTAAAACATGTTTTTTGAGCATCTGTTATTTGTCAGCCTTTGTGGCAGGGGAACACAGATAAAGAAAATAACATCCTTGACCTCCTAATTAACTATAATTTAACATAATAAATGCCAAGACACTGGGATTTCAAAGGAGAGAAATGAATTCTGTTTGGGAGAAAGCAAGGAAAGCTACAAAGACGAGCAGAAGGAGGAGCAAGGCAGCTTCCCTCCTGAAGGAGACATGGGAAGGAAGGATAACGGCTGGTGAGAGAGGACAAAGATTAACCAGAGTTTGCATCTAGTCTCCTGAGCACAGAAAGAGCATACTGCATGAGTATGGTCCCTCCAGCTGTTTAGGAACTCTTGCTCTATATAAACTTTCTACTGTGGTGGCCACTATAAGGCAGTGTGGCAATTAACAAAAAAATCCAACTAATCATGATAGTCTTGGTGAAGTTCAGGACAGGCCACCCCACAGTGGTGTTGGAAACAGAACAGTGTCACTACGTGTTGGTTGGCAATGTGGGTGAAATCCAAATGCGGCCCCTTACAGGGAGGGCAAGGAGAGACTGAAGAGTGAGGCTGGCCCTCCAGATAGGTAGGTGGCAGGCTTAAGAGCAAGGGAACCCACATACGAGGATGTTCTTTGGCTGTTGCAGAATGAGTAGATTGTCACATCCACCACAATGCCAGAATCTTAAAAGTTTACATAGAGGCTTTAATGAGGTTCAGTCACATACACAGTCCAGACAGTCTCAACCAACCACACATTACTCTCTCAAGGTTGTATCCTTGAAAGGGCTCTGGCGATGGAAACAGTGGGCAGAAAGTACATTCAAGGACAGGAAGGGTGAGGAGCCTCCAAGTGCTTGGGTCCAGCTTGAGGGTCAGCTGGCAGTCACATCCTCTCAGTGACCTCCTCCAACACCAAGAACCCAGCGTATTTCTTCTGCTCTGCCATTTTCAGCTTGGTGACTTTCATCCTTAGACTTACTGCCTCATAAAAAAAATGATTGCTACAGCTCCAAACATTACCTCTTCACAGAGCAACAAGCAGAAAGCAACGAAGGAAAGGAATAGAAGCTTTTGTCTCAAGCATTTCTTCTTTATCGGAGAACTCTTTCCCAGAAGCTCCTTATAGATATCCTTTCATACCCCATTGGCCTAAAGTGGGGTGCATACCCCAACCCTAGATCAATCAGTGGATAAAGAGATTAGGATTACCATAATTAGTTTAAAACAATCAAGATGTATCCTCTGTGGCTAGATACAAAACTGCACATGAAATTCTGCCTCCCCCTTGATCTTGCTTCCAGCCAGTGCACTCTTTCTAACAAACAAGGTGATGATGTCACTGTCATACTTGAAATTCCTCTGTGGCTTTTCCTTGTCCACAGGGCGAACCCAAAGTCTATGACCAGTAATGCTTCCTCATGTTAACTCTTCAACTTCATCTCCCGCGCACCAAGCACTCCATTTCAAACATCCAGAATGAGCTGAAATGCCAAGAACGGGCCATGCTGGTTGTTGCCTCTGGTGTTTTGTATGTATTGCCTCTTCTGACTTGTCCCCACTTTCTTCACAGTAACTACAACTGATCTTCCAGCCACAGTCTTAAATGCCCCCTCCTCAGAAAGACTTCCAGGGTGTTTCTCCTCTTTTTTCAATAGGACCCTGTTTATACCCCTTTTAGGACATTTACAGGCTTGTGATAATTACTTATTTCTTCTTCTATCTCCTTAACTTGACTGGAAATCCCCAGGGCTTAGCTCAGTGCTCGGAATGCAGAAGCCACACAAAAATATTGATTAAATGGAAAGTCCCAATAGATGTTTTCTATCAACATTAACCAGGTCTTTATTTGTTGGATTTGTCACTTATTAAATCTGACCCTGGGGACTGTTGCAAACACTACCCCGCCTCCCATGGCCCAAGTGCAGCCTTTGCCTCCCTCATCCTCAGCCTAAAATCTCAAGACCTTCTTAGAGTTCATTGATGACATCAAGTTCGTAGACCTTAATCTTCCCTCACTTACTTCAACCTTCATGACCAATATTTAACACCTTTCTGTTTCTCACTGTCTTCATCCCTCTCATCTGAAAGGAAAAGATGTCTCTTCTCCCTAAAAATCTCATGCCTTCTGCCTCCTCTTTGGATCTCTACGCCTTAGAATAGACCCCTGCTAGCACTTCACCTCTAAAACACCCATCAGACTGGTTACCCTCACACTCCCTTTAATCTCAGAAGAATCCTGTTCTGTCGTCCATGGCTTCACACCTAGCAGAAGTTGCTAGACATGGTTCCTCAAATACCAGACATAGCCTATAAGATTGTTTTACTTGACTCTTGCATTGTTTTTAAATTAGGAAATTTCACTTAAAAATAAGGATTTCAATTGGTCTCTGTAAAGGTCAGAGAGCTGGGCCTTGCTTTCCATGTGGCAACAATGGTTGGGCACAGCTGCTCCTGGTGGGTGGAATGTGATCGCCTGGTCATCGCAGTGTCCTCTGACCCACTGTGCCCACGTGTTACCTGTCTGGTCCTTGTAAGCATTTAAATTTGAAGTTCCCTGCTAAATATTTGGTTATGCCCCGATCTTTCAACTGGAAGTGCCCTCTTGTCACCAGTGATTCTCCAATTATGAGATACACACATTTGCTCCACCCTCATTGCCCTTGAACTTTCTGCCTCTCTCTATCACCTCTCGAGCACCTTTTGTTCCTGGCCCTCTTAGATCCCTAATGCCAGTTTTGCCGGCTCTTTTCTCCCTGCCCCCTAGGTGAATGCTTTCCCCAAGTTTTGGTCCTGGAATTTTCTATGTAGGGCCCACTCATTTCTATGGGCTCATAAAGTCATGTGGCTTTTGTCATCTATGCCCTTACGTGAAGAATAACCAAATTTCTCGGTCACTTCTGCACGTTGTTTTCACATATCTCCAGTGATCTGTTGGAAAAATCCTCCAGGATGTGTTTCTAGCACCTGAGATTTCATACATCTGAAATACAGCTCCTCATCTTGCCTCTCACCCCCTCCTCCTGACTGACCCAGGTCTCTCAAACTAGTTAATTGTTGATGGGGTTCTCACAGTGATTCAGGATGCTAATTGCTTTACCTCTTTCCTTGGAGCTACAAAGCATGTCTTCAGGCCCTCAGAACTCCTGGCCTCCCAACTGGCCCTCATGCCCCCTGCCCCTTGTCCAAATCTCATTCCTTACACCCTGGCAAAACCACCTCCTAAAACATTGCTGTGATCCTGTCTTTCTACTGCTCCACATGTGATTTAGTCAAGATTCCCGCCATGTTCTTCTCAACAATCCAGTTACATTTAATCCTCAAAGCAATGCCAGTCCATCTACCCACAACATTCTTGGTGCATCAAAGACTTTTAGTAGTTCTCCATCATTTGAAGAAGGAAATTAAAAACTTATGACCTTCAGTCATCTAGGCTCACCCGGGTTTCCAACCTTATCTTCCACTGCTTCTTGACACTTACCTAATATCACCTGGACAAGTGCAGATTCACCAGACAACTTAAAGGTACCACATGCTTTCTCCCTTTGCTGATCCATGTTTGCAAGGTCCTCCCAGCATCCTTCAGGGCCCATCTCAAATGTCTCATTGATAATGCTACCTGCACATACATTCTTATATTGTATTTATGGCCAGGTCCTCTCTGGGCCCACCATACTGCATGCTCCTTGAGAGTAGGCACTGACTCCTTCCCCATCTCTTACTCCATCAGAGTGCCCAGCACATGGCACCCTTTCAATCAACAAACATTGAGACAAGCCTTCTACAATGGCAGACAATGAGCCAGGTGCTGTCATATAAAGACGGACGTGGCACAGCCACTGCCCTGATGGAGTTCTCACTGGAATGGTGAGAATGACACGTGAACATGTGACTATAAAGTACGATGAGCACAGTGGAGGTGTATGCAAAGTAAAGGAGAATTTCCTCAGGGAGGGGTGACTGAGAACGGGAACATGAGGCCTCAGAGGATGTGACATTTAAATTGGGCACTAAAGGAAGAATGCTCAGAAAGATGAATAAGAGAAATGATCTGCCGCAGTCCAGCTGCAGCAGGATCCAGGGGGGTCCCAAAGGTGGGTAAGGCATCGGCGCATGGAGATCAGGCAACTACACACCTCAGAGGATGGTGAAGCACTGATTCGTTTATTACAAGCACAAGTGGATTTTTATATTTTCTTTTTTGGCATAGATCAACATTCGCAGGTGCATAGCATGATCAGTTAAGCAGAAAAAATCAATACAAAAGTAACCAGGAACAGTACAAAAGTTCTCAAAGATTCAGTTGCATTAAACAAAGATTATTTGGACCAGGATACCCATAAATCAGACAATTAGAATTTCTCAGAATCTGTTCATAGGGTAACAGTATACGGTAGACTGAGCAGAGGCAATAAGGCCTTTATGATGTCCAACTTAGCTATCTATCTTTTCTGTCTAAAATGTTTCTCTGTGTACTATAAACTTTAACTTCATAGTAACTGTTTCTACCTGTTTAATAGCTAACCAGCTTTTCTTATTTCTAAGGCTGTCTAATTGATATATATTCCTATTCAAGATAAAGGAGAGGCTGTTACTCTAACGACTTTTAGACATTCAGGGACTTTCTATTATTTTGTATAACTTCATTGGAATTATACTAATCAATGAACCTAAAATACAAATGTCTAACAATCCCACCACCTTTTGATCACCAAAACAAACATGTAAGGAGAGATAAACAGGAAATCCAGCTACAGCTGTTAATTCAAGAAGTCTAACTTATCA